>JAUZST010019524.1:0-32928 GCA_034779995.1 Parotocinclus haroldoi
AACCTACACATTCTGACAAAATGCAAGCATTGATTGTGCAAGAATGGACTGCTATCAGTCAGGATTTGGTCCAGAAGCTGATTGAGAGCATGCCAGGGAGAATTGCAGAGGTCCTGAAGAAGAAGGGTCAACACTACAAATATTGACTTACTGCATTAACTCATCCTAACTGTCAATAAAAGCTTTTGTTACTCATAATATGATTGCAATTATATTTCTGTATGTGACAAAAACATCTGACAAACACACATAAAAACCAGAGGGCATTAAATCATGTGAAAATCTAATATTTGTGTCATTCTCAAAACTTTTGGCCATGACTGTAAAGGTATTGCAGCAAGTAAAATGTTCAACCTAGCAGCTATAGCATTAAACCACATGCCTAAAATTATGAACGTCTCCCTTGTTCCGCCAAGACCTTTACCTCTCGATGCATGGACTTCACAAGACCTCTGAACGTGTCCAGTGGCCCCTGGCACCAAGGTGATAGTTTTAAGTCCTGTGGGTTGTGAGGTGGAGCTTCCATGGATCAAGCTTGTTTATCCTTTGTGTCCCAAAGCTGGGTGATTGGATTTAAATCTGGGTAATTTGCAGGTCTTATCAACACATTTTACTCTCTCTCATGTCCTTTAAACCGTTCCTGAACAAGGTGTTGCAGGATGAGCCCACTGTCATTAGGAAATAGTTAAAGTGGGTGAGTATACTTTGTGTGTAACAATGTTTAGGAAGTTGGTACATGTCAACATAACACCCACATGATTGACAGGACCCAAGGTCTCCCAGCAGAACTTGGCCAGAGCATCACACTGCCACTGTTATTCATTCTGTATCTGTATCTGATCGTTCTGGAAGTGGCATAATGAATCCGACTTTCCCCACATGGGAACTGAACCATTTGACACCACAGGCATATTATGGTTTTACAAAAGTTGCAACAGTTGGAACTTGCACGGAACTACTGAGAATAAAGTGGAAATGACTAACACCAGATACTTTTACTTTCTCTTAGTTTACTTGATTGACTTCATAGGATGTATTGTAACTGAAGTGCGAAGTGCTGAAGTTTTTGTTTTGGTATGGAAAAAGAAGCATAACTGATCCTAATCGTTCAGTTCACACACAACCATATGTTGTATAATTAATGAGGTGCACCTGATAAAGCAGTACACATTACCAGGCCAGTAAGGGCAGTTGACTTTGTGCAGCAGCTGTATTTCAAAAGCGTGATCACACTTGCAAAGGAGGAAGTACAGGTATACGCTATTTAACGTCCATCCAACGTTCAGTTGCTTGAATTGCCAACATTTTAAGAATTATAACAAATAATGGAAATCTGTCTTACCATGTATACATCCCATTCTCATTCAGTCTGAATGACCCAAATCTGGTAGGAACAAACCCCTGTGACACCCGCTGACAGGAAAGAGAATCAGCGGTCAGGGTGCATGTGTTCTCTGACCATTGGCATGAACAAGACTTTTACAGGTCTGAGGAACATTGAATGTGTGGAGGAGTGGTGTCTGTTTGGGTGTACATTGCAATTCAGGAACAGATGGGAGATGTTAGGAATCTCATAAGAATTCCATTCATACCAGTCATTACAGATTTATAGAGTACTTCCCTACTACAAGACAAATGATACAGTGATCGTCATCCGTGATAGTGTGACAGTAATGAATGTACCTTTGCTGTTTTGCAGGTCATCTTCGTGACCCCAATAACCAGATTGTGGTGGTGAAAGGGCTGCGGATCAGTGTGACAGGAGTGAACACTCGTCCACCACAGTCCACTGAGCTACACAGGTTCCTGGGCCAGGCTGTGTCAGCCTGTCAACCTCCTGAAGGATTAGCTGCTAATGTTATCACTGCTGGAGACTACGACCTCAACCTCAGCGGTGAGTCACTCACTGAACAAGGCTACAGAGTGCATCAGCGTTAGGAAGTGTGTGAGAATAAGACGGACAGAGAGATGTACACTGCTCACACTAATTAGGGGATATTTCAGAATGAACATGAAGCGAATAAAAAAAGAAGCGTTTGATTAATTCATTTCACAAGATCATCAGAAAAGCAAATGAAAACTCAAAGAAAATTGTTTACTTATGAAAAGGAGATGCAAACTCCATTGTCGTGATTGAGTAGCAAGTGATGTATTCATGGGGAAGAACAGAAGCTAAACTTACTGGATGAGAGCACCACACATTGACTGTTCAGTAGGGTGTAAGGTCTCCAGACCGTTGGTTCTTGTGGGATCCTCTGCCACTCTCATTCCAGGGCAACTTCCAGCTCAAGAAGTTTTGTTGGAGGCATTGGACGGTTTGCTAGAGGTCCTCACAGTACATTCCAAGCACGTTCAATGGGTTTCGGGTTTGGGGAAAGCGAAAGCCAGTCCAGTTGTTTGATTCCTTACATTGCACAATGTGAACATAAAGTCCAACAGTTTAAGAACAACGTTTTTCAGAGTTGTTCACAAAGTGCTAAATCCCGCCCCATACTTACTAGTGAACGATTGAGCCTTTCAGGGAAGTTTCCTTTATATCCAGTCACTCTTTTCATCTGTGGAATGTTCCAAACAGGTGTTTTTTGAGCATTCCTCAACTTCTCCAGTCTTTTTTTCCTCCCATTCGTACCTCTTTGGGACCTGTTGCAGGCATCAAATTCCATTTGAGTGCATATTTGCAAAAAAAAAAAAAAACAATAAATTGTATCTGTTTTTTTTTTTTTTTTTCTCTGAGCTTAGAATTTCCTACATATTGATATACATTACATTTACAGAGAAATGTAAAGCAAAGTAAGGGAAGAGTGAGAAAATTTAAATACACAGTGGAGGAAGATATAAGGAGAAAGGACTGAGAGTGCAGTGAGAAAAGAGAAATGGATTGAATGAAGGAAGAATGTGATGAAAGTAAAAGGCGGCAGAAATGACAGTGACTGTGGCACTGTAAAGGAAACTAAAAATGCAGATTCTGCTGTTCTGATGAAAGAAACCTGTTTATTGTCGATTTTAGAATGTTTATGCAAAAGTGAATGTAATGAATTCATTTGATGTTCGAGTGTGAATGCAGTTAATTTGAACACAGCTGAGTTTTTCTAACAGCTTACTCACTCAGACAGGAAGCAATCAGTTGAGGACAGTTTTGTATGTGAATGCCTTTATTATTTCTGATCTCACTTGTTCTTTTCTCCACCCACATCTCTTACATTGACATATGGATGCTATTCTGGTAAGCCATCTTAAGTCGCACATACTCTGTTCAAGCTGCTGTGTTCGCCGAAGAAATGTTACCTAACGATCCCGTGTGGGGGGAAAAGTGACATCCTGTAGCTTTAACTCTCTCTCCCCAGAGTCTCCCTTGTATCCAATTGCTGTTTTACTCTCTCCTTATTACAGGATCCATGTTGTACTGTTTAATGGATACAGGTTAATGTGATGTAGCACAAATATTTCATCAATTACTTATTAATAAGCTCTCACTTGAGCTATGTCTTACAATACAGATATGAGAGACGGGTTCATTACAGCTCAGGTCTTCTAAATCATTCTGAGTATTTATTTTGTTAGTTAAATCATTGATTTAATGATCTGGTCTCACCTAAATTGTTATTTAGTCTGTGTTGCATTTGACAAATGTACAGTAAAGCACGTTGGCGGAAAGCTTATGTTGTGTTTCTGTCGATAGTGGTGTCATATGTTTAAATGTAGAGTACTGGATTGGCATGTACAAAGAACACAGTATGGTAATATATTACACTAACTGTACTTCGGGTAGAGTACTTTAGTCTTTTACTGCAACGCTGTACTTTGGGGATCAACATCTCAAGGTGCTTAACACAGAGGAAGAATGTAGCCGACTAATAATTAACTAAAAATGATCGCAAATTGCAGGTGTTGCGTTGAAGTGTAAATTACTTAATATAAGAAGGTTTTGGGTTGATTTTAAAATACCCTGTGGGAAAATGCAGCTAATCCACAGTGTGATTTATTGGCACCATTTTATAATGAATAGGCTTATGAGTGAGCAATATCAGATTACCTTATAATACAAGGTCACACTTTATCTCTTTGGTTGAATTTTTATTGACTATTTTTTTGTACTCTTATCATTGTAAACTTATTTAAGCTGTCTAGTAGAAAATTGTTTGTAGGAAACCAGTTTTTTTCCCTACAGTAACGGTCTGGATCTGCTACTATGATTAAAAAGGGTAATTCAGTTCAGTACAGGTGCTTGTTTGTGGTGCAGGTCAAATGTGGCTCCCTGGGTTTGAAACTATGTTGCTCTATATGAGACTTACCATTTAACCTGGATAACTAAAATTCACAGATGTCATCTGAAATGGTTATGTAGACCTTTTTATATAGCGGTGACGGACCTCCATCTCCAGTGCTTTGGGATGAGAGCGAAATTTTGCCCCATGTGTGTAATCAATGTGCTTTAACCAGATATTCTGGCTCTCTGCCCCTGTCTTCCTTTACCAGACCGCTCGGTCAAAGCGAGCGTTCCGTGGTACTCTGACTGGAAAGAAACCCTCGCCCAGCTCAGCACCTCCAAATACTACACAGGTACTGTGCTGAGAAGGGGAGGGGGAAAGAGTTAATTTAGCTTCAGTTACTCATTCCTTATCTCTTTGTGTTCCTTTTAGTAGCAGGTCTGTATTTAACCCTCATTTCTTCAAGTTCTCTTTTCTGCCAAGGTGTTGGTGGCAGGTGTAGTGTTTAGTTAATAGACACTGAAGTAAATGACTCATTTTGAAATAGTCCACAGTGTTACAGCTTTATTTAGCAGAAATGGTCACTGTAATAACTTTTAAGAGATCTTGGCCATTTCGACAGTCATGCTCTCACAAAGGCTGCATTTCCACTGTTAAACTGGTGGAGCTTAGCAGCGTTTGTGTGGCTGTTTGCTCTTCAAGCAGATAGATTTTTTCGTTTGTTTGTAAAGACTTGAAATCATGAGTCATTTGCCTCACTCTCCTCTCTGTCTGTTCCCTAGATTTGAACGTTTCTAGATGTCTGGGTGCTTTCTATTCTACTGTTACCAGTTTACTGGAAATCAACATGTTGAACACATCTGTCAGCTCTTTGTGTAGTTTCAATATGTGAACCAGCAATTTATTTCAAATGGCAAACGGTTGATATTTTGAGTAGTTCCATTGTTTTGTAATTTTACAAAAATAGCTCCAGATGTGTTCAGTCGTCGTTTGTAATTGTTCACGTCTTGTCTCCTGCTTGATTTGAGTCACTGATTTTGATTAATTATTGCTTTATTTTTTGTAACTGTCCCACATTTTGTATTTAGAATGGGTCTGTAATCTTTCACACACTTGTTCCTCTGACCAGTGTAATCAGACATTTCTTTAATTGTCTTTGTATGCTGACTCTTAGTTCTGGGCAGATTTGTAAAATGTGTAGGAGATCAATGAAGAATCCAGCAAAGCAATCGATGCTTAATTTGTCGACGTGCATTTTTCACAAGTCATGTTGTATTACAGCGCTTCGATTTGAACAAATGATTTCACAGTCCGTAAGCACACTAAACCAGAAAGTTTGTGTTAAAGCTACATGTGTAATTATGTTCCTTGTAAATGCTTTTTGCTTCAGCGTTTGTCTTCTGCTTTCTCCCTCAGCCACACAGAATCAATAAACAATCTAGTTTTGCATCGTAGCTCTTTTCATACAATTCCTCTCTGTCTGTATCTGTCATTTGACTATGCAGGAAGCTTGGAATGTTAAATGCTTTGTATCTGTGTGTGCATTTCCCAGCAACGACCCCGTGGTTTGAAGCTTACAGAGAGAGCTTTCTACAGTCCATGCCTGCATCAGACCATGAGTTCCTCAACCACTATTTGGCATGTATCCTTTGATGTACGTAAACATGCATTCAGAACGTTTTTAGAACCCTTCGGTTTTATAAATGTTGTTATGCTCTCTATCCATCCATCATCTTCTGCTTAATCCACACGGGGTTGCGGCCCACCCGGCAACTCTGGGCACAAGCCTAGATGTGGCGTAAGTCCATCGTATGGCACACACAGCCACAGTAAGGGCCACTTTAAAGACCCCAATTAACCGAACATGCACGTCTTTAGGCTGTGGGAGGAAACCAGAGTACCCGAAGTAAACCTACTCGGACACAGGGAGGACATGCAGACTCCACACAGACAGGGCATTGAACCCGGCACCTTCCTGCTGTGAGGCAACGGTGCTACCCACTGAGCCACCGTGCCCTTGTTCTGCACTCAGTACTCCGTAATTTCAAAGTGAAAGAGATTTTAATTTTATTGCACATTTTTATAAAGGGAAAAACTAAATCATGCATATTCAGGCCATTTTTGTATGAATATTGAACCATTTTGTATCGAACCCACTCTTGATCGTCTTTGAGATATTTTGGTATCTTGATTGGAGTCCACCTGTGGTAAATTGTTGGGTGGACATGATTGGGAACACACACACACACACACACACCTTATATATCTATATAGACATCACTTTATATAAGGCCTCGCAGCTAATAATGCACATCAATAAGTGTTATAAGTATTTTATGTTGTGGCACATTTGGATAAGGCAAAGTTCTGCCTCATTGAAAGTTCCCATGAGCACAGTGGCCTCTGCAGTTCTTAAATGGAACACCCAAGACTCTTCCTGTTCTTTTTTTCTATTTAGTAAAAGAGTGCAACATTACAAAAGGTGAAAGGGTCTGAGGACTTTGTGAATGTGCTATATTTATGAAAATCTGTACTTTACTTGTGTTCTTACTGCTTCATGCCTCTCCCATTTATTTCTTGCTCATCCATTTCCTCTCGGTTTCCCCACATTTTCACAGATTACTGGCCTTGCCATTAGCCAATATGTAAGATGCAATGTGAAATGTGTTTAGGTTAGCTATGGTATATCTGTACAAACTTGTATCTGATAAGATCACGACGGCTGCTATTTAGTGCTGTCGTTTATGTGGTCTGTTACAGCTGTGCTTGATTAAATCAATCTCTCACCAATTATTCTGCTCACACACTCTGCAACCCAACGTCATTCTCATAGCTTTTAATCAGTGCCGTGCTAAAATACACACAAGCTCATGTGTTTAACAGTGTGGAAAAGGCACTGTACCAGACATGTTTCCACATTTAGCTCTAACCTGCAGCTGACGGGCATCTGCTGTTCAAGAGAGCACGGAGGGAACTTTGGGGGGGGGTATAAGTGCTCAGAATAGTTTTTGTGGGTAAAATGCCATTCTGTTACTTTTTGTTTTATATTTTAAACTCCTTTACATATCTCCACTTTGCTTGCATATTTGAATCTTTGCTTTGTTTTGTCTCTCTCTTTTGTGCTTTTAAAACTTGCACCATTCATAGCTTACTGTGTTGATCTTGCTTTCTGTGCTAGTTTGAGTATCCCTTAACTGCAGCTTGTAGGCATGTTGGTGGTGTCATCTAGTGAAAGTTCACCCACAGAGCAATTCCAGAAACTCTCACAGGAGCAGCACAGGATCCAGCACAGTGGAGAGTACACCTACCCAAAATGGTTCATCCCCAATACACTCAAATACTATGTCCTGCTGCACGACATCAATGAAGGAGATGAAAAAAGGTCTGACTAGACTAAACCTGCAACTTTTATTAGTGCGCCTGTGTGTGTGTGCGCGCCTGTGTGTGTGTGTGCGCGCCTGTGTGTGTGTGTGCGCGCCTGTGTGTGTGTGTGCGCGCCTGTGTGTGTGTGTGTGCGCGCCTGTGTGTGTGTGTGTGTTTGTGTAATTTAATAATATAATATAATAATAGAGTCATATAATTTAAAATGCTTAAAATAGAATAATTTTTATAGCTAAAAGGTAGTAAATACTCATAACTCATATACTAATAAATAATTGAAGGAAGTGCTTGAGCTGTGACTGAAAGTTTCATATGTAGAATCACAATAGTTATACACTTACATTGTTCTTCAGAATACGTCTTCCTCACAGACATGTGTTTTGCTAAGGATGTAATCTTATCTGGAAAAGCGCTGCATGTCTGCTGACACAAAAACAAATAGCATCTTACTGAAATCTGCAATCTGTAATTTGGTCCAGCTAATCTGGTGTGTCTAAGCACCTTATTCTGCTTATGATGTTGCTTCTATGCTGGTGATTAATATATGAGTACAAATGTCCAACAGTAATGTTCATGAAGTATGAATCAAGTTGACCTAGAACGAGCAAAGATGAATTCACCTCAAGATCACTGTCGTCCATAGTCTGAGGGCGCTGAAGATCAGGGTTGCTAGCAGTATCGAGCAACTCAATGACCAGGTTACGGGTCAACAACTGAGCGACAAAAGCATGCTAGACAGAGAGAAAGAGAAAATTAAGCACATAATATACCTGCTTAGCTACAGTATTAACAAGCAGTTACATAGTTTTAATTTAAATTTCCATAAACTAAAGCATTTTTCTTAGTTAATGATTTTTTTTATTTAATGTGCCACATTTGTTTTACACTATAACATACACTAACAAAGCACTTTATTATAAACATGACCTAAATTCTCTGTGCCAGGGATTCCACAAGATGTTGGAAACATTCCTGTAAGGTTCTGCTACATGCTGACATTGCAGATTTTTAAGCTGCACTTTCATGTTGTCAATCTCCCATTTTAACACATCAAAAAGAGGGGATTATTGAATAGTTACAGACTATTGGATTTGAATCTAGCAACTCGGAAGTTCACTGCATTAAATCAGTTTGAAATTACTTTTGCTTTGTGACAATGTGCATGGTCATGGCATGAAAGTAGCCCTTGGTCAATTTGTGGCATTTACCCAGTGACTGGTATTAAAAAGTCCCAGTAAAGCATTGCTTATACCATTAAACTACCTCCGTCAGCCTAAACTGATGACACAAAACTAGTTCGCAACTGGTTTTTACCCTACCATCTAAGTGCCAGAAAGTGCCTATTGCTATTGCAGCCTTAATTTTCTGTTCTTGCTTGACAGAAATGGACGTTAGCATGGTCTGAAGGCTCTGTGATGCTTTTCTCCCCAGCACACTTGTACAGAGTGTTTTTTCTGAGTTACAGTAGCCTTTCTGTCAGCAGAATTCAGCGGACCACTCTCTGTTGACCTCTCTCATTACCAATGTACTTCTGTAAGCAGAACTGCCATTCACTGGATATTTTTTATTTATTGCACCATTCTAAATAATCCCTTGAAATGGTTGTGTGTGAAAATCACAGGTGAACAGCAGTTAATGGAAGCAGTTCTTAAAATGTGAAACCACAGTCCAGTACCTGTACCCTCTTTTTTTTAAAATATACTGTAATATGTCCTATATATATATATATAAAACTGTCAATAGATAACCTTGTGACCTTGTGTATAGATATAACCTTGTGTGTGTACCAGAAATGACCTCTGATGCTGATAGCACCATTAAATAATACAAATACAAATACACAAACAAACAATGTACAAATCTGCATTAATGTCCCAATGTGCTGCAGGCATGCAATTAAATAAGAGTCAAATGAAATGCAGGAAACATTTATATACAGTTTCCATACTGTCCCAACTTTTCCTGATTTGAGGTTGTAGATAATGGCATGAATGAGGAGGTGTACAAGTGTAAATAATAAAGTGCTCAGTGAGTGTATGTGTCTAGAAGTAAATCAGTACCTGCAGAAGTTTCTCAGCTGTCGGCCTCTTGCGGGGACTCTTGGTTAGTGCCAATTTTACAAAATTGTGGAATTCTGTAGACCTATGAAATACATAAGCAATACAAGCAATTTTATAGTTTATCCAGAAATATATCAAATATATCATGAACCCACATTTGGACGTTTACCATTTGGCCTTGTCCTTTAGTTTGGGTGGCTGGAAGCTGCTTTTGGACATCAACATTAAGGCTCTGAAAGACAGCATTCACCAGTGTATATATAACAAATTAAAGAATTTAAAATGCTCATATGGCAGACATCGTTATCCAGAGCAACATAAAGCTGATACATTCTAACACGTCAGGTAATTATGGGTTAAGAGCCTCTCTCAAGGACCCAGCAGTGGCAGTTTTGGAAGAGAAAGAATTTGAACCCTGAACCTTGTGGTCTACAGCCAGTTCCTTAACTTCTGTGACATCACAGCCCCACATAAGTGTCATTGTAGAGTAGAGTTTAACTGAGATGAACAGTGTAAAACATCTTGATAAAGGAATAAAACAGGTTTAGCCGAAATACAGGGATGACTACACTGTTTCCTACAGAAATGCTTCACTTCAACCGGGTTAATTATTTGGGGTTCCTTGGAGTGCAGCCTCATATGGTTTCTGCTTTGAAACTGCCCAGGAATACTGCATAATTGTATTCAGTGCAGTCATATCAGTGAAGTGGCTAAAAACACCTTTGACAGACCTGAAGCTGTATCTTACTCGTGTTCAGTCTTATGACTGACCATAAAAATGTTTATATTTGTTTTCACAAGTTGTTTGTTAGGATATGCCATTTAAGATTTCTGCATGTTTTCCTCGTTTAAATGTCATTATTCCTGAAATAATAAGGTTTGCTCATAAAGCAGCTTGCAGACCAAAGCCATTTAAGCATGTTATTTTAGCAAATAAGCAGCTTTTTCCTGGGTTTTCCAGACTACTTTAGTTTTTACTCATAGGAGAGATTCTAACATCTGCATTTTACAGTATTGCAGATGAATAGATTTACGATGGAAGCTGACTAGAGTAAGCATCATGTAGAATCTGCTTTATTTTATTTCACTGTGAAACGTTCTCAACAGAGAAACATACGAGGTTTAAAATACATGCCCCACATTTTAGCCCCAGGTGATTTAATAATAGTCTCTCATGTTTCCAAACTCTAGAAACACCCCTGCACTTATCTTAGCTACATCCCCTTCCACCAGACCCGTTCGTTTCTGTTATTGTCAAAAGGGTCAACTGACATTCGAACAAATGACCTGCAGAGAGACACACAGACAGATGTCTCTGGTGTTACGGTAGAAGACATGGGGGATATTTTACATGCACAGACCATGTATTACACACACAGAGTACCTGAAATGTTATATGTAGGAAGTAAACTAAATTACCTAATTAATAAGTTTATGGTATTAGTTTGAATTAACAGATGCTAAATATAAAAAATAAAGCAAATAACATATTTAAAGAAAATAGAATAAATACAATAACATATAATAATATATAGACTATGATCAATTTAAAAATGCAATATTATGAAAAGTATAATGAAATATATAATAGTAAACTATAGAAGTTCATTCAACAGTATTCATAAATAAAATATTGAATAAAATAATAGAGACTTGCATATCTGTATTATTTATTCTCTAAACCGAGTTACAGTAGGATCTTATGTCATCAGTGGAAATGTTTTGTAGGCATGGCATAATCAGTCATCAGATAACTGTGTTTTTCCTACTTTTTTATTTACTTGATCAATTAAATATATTGTTATATGAAATGAAAAGATTATCCAATAAATCAAAATATTATATTAAAGGTTATTTGTTGTTGGCAGTAAAACATTTTTTGTGAAAAAACCATGTAATGCTGTGTTTTCCTGCTGGTCATCATCAATGTTTCAAGCCTGTGGGAAATACCAGACGTCATAGACTACCATCACAATGCGATTATTCAAGTATTTAATTAAGGAAACTTGCTTACTTACTTACTAAAACGTACAGTATTTTAAAAGCAACATTTTTGCAAATTACCCCCTTTCTGTTGTGATAGCAGCAAACCAACAGTAGATGATCTGTGGCATCTGTAAGCTTAGATATTTACAGAATAGGAAAGTTTGAGCCCCATCTTCAATATTAAGTTTTAGAGAGTGCTCTAACTTCTTCATACTGTAATGTTTCATGTGCAGCAGCTCAAACAGGAAGCAGTGGAGCTTGCATGATTAGCATGTGCTTGTTCTCTAAAATCAGACTAACCTCTTTAAAAACTGCATAGGATAGGAAATATATGTGATTTCCTGTATCTCTACAGAATAAGGATAATCACGACTTTCCTTATCATAGTACATTGCTCTATCAGATGTTGTTGGTGACTCATGGTTGCTCATTTGGGACAAAAGACGTTGGACTGAATACATATTGTAATAGGTTTGCATGTATGTGTGTTTGAGCATGCACCTGGCTAGATACACACCTCATAGGGTGTAGATCAAACATCGGTGGCTGCAGTTCTGCTAGTTCAATGGCTGTGATGCCCACTGCCCAGATGTCACACAGCTGGTTATAGCCACCCTTCCTTTCTACAGCCGCCACTTCTGGAGCCATCCTTAGACACAAGATAGAGCCACACATAGAATATAGATTACATTTTATGTGAATAACAATGAAAATAAAGTAATTTTTTAACTGATAAAAAAATTGTTTATGTTTAGTGGTTATAATTAGTAGATGTTGGAGAAACTGGTCTATGATTGTAAATAGGATTCAAGTGACTGATGTTGTAAATGTTTGATTTGTGGCTGTTTGGATGTTGCTAGAGATTATATCAATATTACAGGATCTAAAGTAAATTTGGCAGAGACCAACAGTCTACTTTTGTAACTCGTGTAACTCTTTTCATAATGCCATTCATGTGATCTACAAATTCATGGTCCACTGACTGCATAGACTGCAATGAAGACTGAACTTAAATGCGATCTTCTAGCATGTTTGCCTCACAGCAAACAATAAACCTCACAATATGTTGTCCACCTGTTTGATCCTTTCACTAACATGGAAAAGAATGTATCATTTCTCTGCCTCGTATGAAGGAGCCTTCCAAACAGAAAAGCCTAGCTGTGCCGCTATGACGCAATATGTATTCAAATCCAGCCTCCAAAGGTTGCAGCCCCTAAAATGTGAGGCAGCTTATGTAAACCATTTTGTGATGATTTGCTAATGTTTTGGTGCATTATCCTTCTGGAAGTGGCAGTCAGAAGTAAATTGTGGTCATTCAGGCATGTATATGGTCAGAAACAATACACAGGTAGGCTGTGGTGTTTAAATGATGGTGGTATAAAGTGGTCCAAAGTGTTCCAGATTAATATCCATCACACCATACAAGGGGTTATGGATCCAGTCTTCTACTGTCCAATTTTGGTGATCCTGTGCGAAGTTGTAGTCTCAGTCACTTGTGCTTAGTATCCCGTTGGGGTAGCTCATCTGTTTCAAGGTTTGACTTACTCTTCAGCATACCACAATTGTAATGATTGGCTGTTTGAGTTAATGTTACCTTTTTATCAGCCTAAACCAGTCTGGCCATTTTCCTCTGGCATCAACAAGGGCCTTTTCACTGGACAAATTATCTTTTTTGGACCAATCTCTGTAAAGCCTACATATGATTGACTGTGAAAATTCCAGTAGATCAGCAGTTTCTGAAATATTCATACCAACCTGTCAGCATGTTCATAGTCTTACATCAACTTTCTTCTGATGCTTGATTTGAACTTCAGCATCTTGCTTATGTATACATGCCTCAATTCATTGCGTTACAGCCTTTTGATTGGTTGCTTACATATTTGTGTAACAAGCAGTTGAACAGGTGTATGAAACAATGTAGCCAGTGAGTGTACATAATCCTACACATTAACAGTGAAAACATCTTTTTTCACTATGATTCTAGCGGAACTTGTTTTCTTCAAATAGATTTATTTTAGTAATTAGAGATGGGTTAATGTATTGGCAGGAAAATGTGCTTAGAGGTCTTTTTTGTCACCATGTTGCAGATACAAAGCAAATATCTAATATACTGGTATTTCCTACTACTCACCAGTATGGTGTGCCAATAAACGACTTTCTCTTCATGACTGATGCATTTATCTCTGCTGCAACTCCAAAATCCGCTGATAAAGGAAATGCAACACAAAGTAGGAATGTGAATAAAGAGGTCTACTGAATCGTTTATTCGTGTGAGACGAAGAAAAATCCTGACTGACCTAGTTTGACATCACCCCGCTCAGTCAGAAGAATGTTAGCTCCCTGTAGAGCATAAAATGACACAATCAGTGCAGACAAGTTTAGGATTTGTATCCGCAGACTCTCTCTCCCTCACTCTCTCACACAAGCACAATTTTGCACAAAAACACATTTGCACACATTGTGTGACCATATAAAATCATTAACTGGTGCTATTTGAATTTTGTCTTACTTTTATGTCCCTGTGCATTTTCCCCATTAAATGTAAATAGTGAAGTCCCTGGAAAAAACATTATGTTAATGCAAATAATACAAAACATCATAATATAAATACATATATAAATCGTTACAGGGATGCTTAGACTAATCCTGCATAATCACATCTTGTGCTATAGTAGTTTAATATCTAGAGCACATTACTGTTGGCCCTAATCCCAATTCAAATCCAAATCCCAGCCCTTAAAATCCATTAGTACAACGTATACCACATGGGAAAAAGGTATAACCATGGTCCTCACTTTTCTGTTCTGTAACAGCTTTTATTTTTCTGCCAATGATTTCTGCGAGGTTTTAGAAGAATAGTTCTTAAACTTTTGTAAATTTAGTGAAAGCCATGTTATTCACAAACTTGGGAAAGTATTTATTTTGACAAACTGTTTCTCCACTGGGGCATTCTCAAGCAAGAAATGAAAGTCTCAACCCCATAAAATTGAAAATGATTCTCCATAATTTCACAGCATAATGCAGAATAACAATGTAACCTCAATAGAATGAAATGTCCTAGCCCTAATCATAAAAATGCATTAGCCCATTATCCTTCCTTCACCAAACTTTACAGCTGGCACTACGCATTACTGTAAGTAGCAATCTCCTGTTCTTTGGCAAACCATGGTCATTTCTGCTACCAGATAATTGCATGGGCTTACATAACTTCTCCAGCCTAGACTGTGAATCATTAATCAATGTGTCAATAAAGGTGTCATATGATTTGTTTGTGGTTTGGTTACGACTGAATTTATGACCTAAATCATTTTAAGGCAATATTTTGTGTCTAAAATCATTTAGGTTATGCCAATGTTTGCACACATTTCTTCTGAAACTCATTTCAATAGTCACATTATCCTCAGTTAACTTTAAAAGCACTCATTAACTATGGTACTCTATACTAGTGTACACTGTGTATAAAGTACTAATCATATTCTTACCTGAAGCATTTCTCTGCATACATACGCTATCTGTCTCTCTTTCAGGGGGCCAGTTACTGCAAAACGAACCAGTGGCCTCATTTAGAAACAGAATGCAACATACAGCTGTACAAATATAGTTGAATTATAAAAGTAAATGTTCAGACCAAATACCATGGCATTGTGCATCATTGTTAAAAGTGTAGAATAACAGTATACTTGTGATCTTAGCCAAACTCTCTAAATCTCTCTGTACCAGACAAACGCTCCAAACTCTAGAACATTCTCAATTACAGCAGGATGGGTGGTATTTAGTGTGAAAGAGCCTTCCATCCTGTAATTTCCACTCTGTCAAAGCCAGATCAGCTGACTTTATAATGTTCTCTCAACTACGTTATGAACAAACCCTGCATAATATTACCATGGTATATATCTTGAAGCGACCCTCCTCCACAGAACTCCATGCAGATCCACAACTTGTTGTTTCTGTTAAATATGGAGGGTTGGTTCTCAATGCCATGGCTAATACAGTGTAAAAGATGTAGAATAGCTAAAATGTTTGGCTGAGGATTAATGGCAGAAGGGCAAACCTGAGGTAGCTGCCAAAATAGGCCACAATGTTTTTGTGCTTGCAGTCCTTCATCATGGTGATCTCCTGCTGAATGCTTGAGATATCATCCCCTGAAAAGCAGAATCACAGCTCTGTTCGCACTAGGTTTTCAAGACGTATGACTTTCAGCTTAAGAAAAATGCCAGATGCCTGAAACATGGACATGTTTCAGTACTACCACAAAAATAGTTTAACATATACTTATTGACATAAAAAATAGCATATCCAGATGTTGGATTGCTGCAGTGACACATGAAACTTGGCATGTAGCTATAGCACGTGTAAGATATGTCAACAATTGCAAGTGTGGTCTGATAAGTCACTAGATCTTGCCACAAAAAGGTGTCACTGCCCTATAAAATAGTTCTCAGAGGATACGTTTTGCTGTTTTGACTCTGTTAGGAGGTGTTTCGAGCAGGGCTTCCCTGAGGGTATGCACACACAGTGAAGAGGTTCCGGACTGCCCAGGCAGACCAAAGGATTGTTTGTCATAGCATACGACAGTTAGTCACCTCAAGTAGTGATGCGAGGGCCACTAACAAATCACCTATATGTGCAGAACAACCTGCAGCCACGTGTGTTGCCTCTCATGGCAGGGTTTAAAACAACTGGGATTTTTCAGTTTTCACCAACGATTCTAGCAATTCCTTCGCTCTAATACTAAATATGCTGCTTCTTGTTGCATTTTTTGGCAATGACAGTACATTACATACAACATAATTACACCTGATCCACTCACATTACCACATGTAAAACATACAACACAAATAATACAATTTGTGTTCTTATTTTGATATGTATTTGTCCTTTGTAATTTAGTGGATTTCTCAATTTTCCTATGTATTATAGCACAAACAGTCCATTCAAATAAAGTCATGTCAAATTTATATATACTGCTCACAAAAGTTAGTGGATATTTCATTATGGAAGATTTCATTTTGAACTATCCCCATTTTTGTGAGCAGTATATATTGTGCTTTTTACAACAGAGTATTGTCTCGAATTAGCTTTACAAATGTTTAGGTTGACAGAGCCAAATGAGCAGGTCTGCAGCAACAGCCGTGTGTAAAAACTCCCTAAATTTGATGCAGAAGAAACCTTAGGACCAAGATGGGATCCCTGGATGTTATCATTGAATTATTATACATTAGGGAAGCCAGGTTTGAGTAGTGTAGTTTGAGCAGAGTAAGAGATATTTGACTGCTAGACATACATCTGTGACACATTTACCCATAGCTAGGCCTGTAGATCCTTCACAGTACATGGTTGCTGCAGCAGGTGTCCCAGCTAGTTCCTAAATGCTCAATGAATTTGGCAATCGGACAAGCAACGGAAGTGTTGCAATCTGCCCGAGACCTTCCTTGAAGACCCTTGCTGTGTATGACTTAGCATTGTACTACAGTTGCTGCCAGTTGGAAGCCCTGTCATGAGAGGCAACACAAATGGCCATACATATCGCTGAGCTGTTGTCTGTCCCTAATATCAAAACTAAGGGTGACTGTCATATGCTCTGGTTCCTCAGATCATCACACCAGCATTGTGTTGCTCCACAGCAAAGGCAAGCTCTTACCACAAGGCCTCCGTATTTAACCCAACCATCATCAGATCCCAAACAGAACCTGGATTAATTATTAAAGACAATATGAATGCAGTGTCTCGTTCATGGCATAATTGCAAACATATAGGCATATCTTGCAGTTAAATATCTTACTAAAAAGTACACTTCCCATCTGGGGAAGCACTTTTACATCATCTTGTGGCAAAGGCCCAGTGTCTGATCAGACCACAACTGTAGGCATTTACATACTGTATCTACCTGTGACAGCAAACTGATGATTTATTTTTTGATAGTGAGAGTACATAGCATACGATGAACGTTGGTTTAGATATATCCATATTAATTTGAACATCTTTAATAACACTGAATCTGTAAAATCTGAGATTTCTTAGACTACTTACAAAACACCACATAGCTTGTTAAAATGTTCAGTTGTATATACCAGCATTCTGCAGAAGTACATTCTGTAATAACAAACAGTATATTGTGCAGCCCTGTCAGGCATGCATTGTATAAAAGTCAAGAAGTTTGTAATTGCATCCACTGAAAGCAGCTGGCACAGTTTAGCATCATAATGCATACAGAACAACTGTTACTACTCTCACTGCACCAGTTTAAAAGTTTGGGTCAGGAATCATGAGTTAGAGACATACCAGCATCCAGTTTGACCAGTTTGATGGCTGCAATGGCTGAGGTCTTAATATTACGTGCCTATACAAATACAAACAAAACAAGGGTAAACAATGTCATTTTCAGAGATACCGCAGAGAGGATCTGCAACTGCTGCACCTACTCTGTTATCTAATGGTCTCTCTAACAGTACCCCCACAGGACCATCACAGATCAGGTGTTATTTCGGTGGTGAGCTTTTATGAGTAGATCAGACACAGTCAGGCTGGTGAAGTTTTAAAACATTGTTCACTCACTGTGCACTCTATTAGAAACGTTCACCTTATTGCTTCACCTTGTAGATGTAAAGTCAGAGACAGTAGTTCACATGTCATTGAACAGTTTGTGTAAGTCATCCTCTAATCTTTCATCTGTGCTCACAGGGCACTGCATGCACGATGCTGGTGGCCAGACAGTTTTGGCTGGAGTGTTGTTTTGGAGCAGTGACACTGAGGTGTTTAAGTGCAGTGCTGAGAATGATCCACCACCAAAATAGTACCTTATCTGTGGGTGTCCTGACCATTAGAGAACAGAGTAGAAATACAACGTATAGTGCCAACTAAATAATAAGTAGAATAGAATCCCTAAGACTTTTGAAGAGGACTGTATATTTGGATCCGAACACTGTAGAGCTGTATGGGTGTATACATACATAGAGTGATCTATTATCATATGACAAAGAATGTTTTGAGCTAGGGCCTATTGTGGTATTGCCTAGAACTGATATAGCAGAACCAATGGCAATGGGGAAGAGAAAGTGAAAGAGAAGTTTTCCCTCAGTAACTCTTTACTGTGGCACATGCACTCTGTTTAACTGTAACCAGTCAGTCAGCTTAATGTAACTGCCTTACATCATGAGAGATCAGGTCAGCAGAAAGTGCAAAACAATCTGCATCATAGTACATGCATAAACACACCACATACATGGAATAGTCTTAGTCAGCAACCAAAGTTGTGCTGCTTGGTGGAAGTACCAGATAAGCATTCACTCTTTATCCAATATCGATGCCAGAGAGTCCAACAAAGCATTTCTGGCCCTGATCTTATTTCCTGTTTTGACCAGCAACCCTAGCTATTCTCAGGTGTATGCAAGATGGTGTACATAGTATTAGAGCAAATAACCTCAAATATGCATGTGAGGCAGTTCAACAGCAGGCGGTAACTTTATGTATCTTAAGAAAACGTGCTACTTCCAAGCATAGTGTCCAAGTGACTAATAAACATTGTCATTGCTGGACATTAATTATACAGATTTTATAGAACATAAATACAAATAAATGATACATTATTTTGCTAACTGTTTCTAGATCAGTTAGCTAACATACATTAGCTGTTTTTTTGTGCTTGCATTGCGGGTGTGTAAAAACAAAAACCTAGGACTTTGTGGGAAGTCCCCATGTATGGTAAGCATGGCATTACTAGAGATTTCCTCAATCATTCCAAAGACATCAGTATTAGGGTAAGTGGTGTCTGTAAAGTATACTGAGTGTGTGTATGAGTGTGTGAGTGTGTGCAATCTGAAATGGATTGGTGCCTTGTCTAAGGTCGATCACTGCCTTGTGCCACCAGCCAGGCACGGACTTTCCCGCGACCTTGATTAGGATTAAGCGTATAAGAAAGTTAATGAAAAAGTATATTAATTTATTGTAATTAATAAATTCCAACCTAATAATAGTTCCTTATTTTACAACCGTTCTTAAACACAATCGATGCATGTATTATTTCTATGTTGAACACCACTATGTTATCAAGCTTGTTTAGGCTCACTGGCATATTTTCTAAACAGCCCTATCTGCAATAGCAGTCCTTGGTTTAACTACAGGCATGACATATTAAAACTTTGCTTTGCACTGCTCATGTGCACACCATCAGAGTGTGAGTCCATTGTAATAAAGACATAAAAGAACTGTGTGATTAATAATCATTAATAACATTGTTATTTTCGACATTGCGGTACTAAAATGTATTACACTTTTGATATTTCACTTGAAATGATCTGATTTCTAAAACAATAACTCAGTAGTTCACTGTTCATGAGATATGTTCATGTCTGGATGAATTAAAAAACTTAAAGAAGTGGCTGCAGGATATCAATGATCTCTTCATTATTCTCTCAGATCATTACTAGGGGTGACTAACTGTTGTATGCCATGCTACCGCCCAGATCATCTCCCCAGCAGTTTTTTCAGTTTGTTACTCTCATCAAGAGACCTTTTTGTTAAACGGGCATACAGCATACTAAATACTGTAATATGCAACAATCTTAGATGGCCATTAGATGTCTTGTTTTAGCAAGGGTATAACTTCTCCACTGTTTTTGAATATTGGCCTACCGTGGCCCTGTTCAGGATTGACAGAATAAGAAACTGAATGATGAATGAATCATGTAAATTTTCATTTTAATCAAGGTTGGCCAATTTTTATATATATAATATATAAAATATATAAAATATATCAGTCAGGTCTGACTGATCAAATTTGATAGTCAGTTTTGACGGGACATAGAAAATGAATTGAATTAAAAGTGAGTTTATTATATGAGTATTAGTGTTTATAATATCCAATAGAAAATGGATTGAACAAAGTGTGTAATTAAAGTAGCTGATAACAAAATGTTTTTTTTAAATACTTTACAAACGGTTGTAAGGTGCTCGACCAAATTTGGCCAAAACATATTGTAACATCATAATCTAATGGTTAGATCTTTGTGCACAGCTGGAATTTAAATATAGTGTCAATTTAGTCTGCACTGATCACCAAGAAGAGGGAGCAGCCTTCTTGTTACCATGGTAACATCACCAGCCAATGGCAGATAAGCAGACATACTGAAGATTCTAACAAACAGACACACACACACAAAATAGCAGTTTTGCTCATTTCCTGTTTTCTTTCCTGTTATACCCTATTGCATCCTGTAACAGTCTTTTAAATCAAAACACGTTTCATTGCTGGTAGCAGGTGTAAGGTGGACGTCAGTGATGCACTGGTCATTCAAAAAATTCATAGGATGTTTAAAAAATGTACCCACTGTGCTGAGAGTTATCTACCCATGTGTCTAGCACAACATGTTTTATTTCTCTGTTTCTCTGTGTGTAAAACTGCACGTTTCCCACACTTGTGATCACCCTGATTGGGTTTCCTGTTGCGCAAGACAGTGTTTTACCAAATTCGATGATATCCGGGGTTTTTTTCAATCACATAGATTTATGCAGTATGAGGACATGAGGCTTGGTACTTGGTCTACAGCTCTGTCATTAGATCAGGCAGTCTAACAGTCACCATCCAACAGGAGAATGACATGTAAGAGTCAGACTGTATGTAGATTTCTTGTTTCTGCTTCTCACGCATGATGATTGATCCATTCTATGTTTATGACTGAATCAAAACTACTATAGAATGTGCACATTTTAATACTGATCAAAAATGAAGTCCTTGTCAGCACCATTTTCTCATCTAAATATTTAAAACAGTCATGGCTTAACACATCCGTATAATTTCACAAATACACTTATAAATGCACTGATCGTCTAAGCGTTACGCAAATGGACATGTACAAGCATGGCATAAGGGACAGACTACATACTGCAATACTTTTAGCATGAAACACAGCTACTACAATACAACGGCACAATAGCGCAATAAATGATACAACACAAACACATGCATTGAGGAAATATCGAAGACTATCACAGGAAATGTTAACTGTTAGATGTTAAATGTTAGAAAGAGGGAATACATTGTCATGCAGTGCAGTACGATTATGCAGTATGCGATGTTGTATTGATCATTGCAAAGTTTGGCATGTGTACCTTGAAAACATCCCCATATGTGCCGCTTCCGATGCGATGAATTAGCTCGTAGTCGTCTAGTGGATTTGTGTGCAACACCCCGATCGCATCCATCGTAGTCCGTTGCGCTTCTAGTCTACAATTCATGGAGGGTTTTGTGTTCTAAAGCTGCTGTTGGTATGCCGATGTCTCCACTTCCTCATTGGCATCTACAGTTACCACAGCTATGAAGAAAATGGCTCCGTTATAATTCGCCTCCAGGGCTTCACAGTTTTTTGTGGATTAAGGATGACATTAATGCTTGAACGAGAGTTTCTAAAAAGTAATACCACGTGTTTAGGTTAGAACATTATGAAGATGGTGCTTACGATGTGACCACGATAATTTGTTGAATGCCAGTTGAGATGTCTACAAGGCAAGGGCAATGCATTTACTGAAGAAATTAAGACAATATACCACAGTTTCCTGTTGTGAAATGGAAGGAACTGTGTTCCTTCGCAGTTATTGACAATCATCCTAAGTGTTTTTGTTCTTTTATTACTCAAGACAGGCAATAAAAGCTATCATTTCTCAGCCACTCTAATCCAGAACGGTTTACTATCGGAATGGCAGATTAGCTGAGCTGCGATTTAAACTCTTCCCAAACAAAAGTTCAGAGCCTTATGCACTGACGTAGGCATATTCTTTATATTTTAGGCAGAAGATACAGATTAAGATTCGGTTCTTCTTTAAGGTGCGCTATATGCCCAAAAGTATCCTCCTGCAATTAGTTATCTAATGTTATATTGTATAATGCTGTATAAAGTCTTAGTGACTTTGACTTGGTGCTGTCAGATCATTATCAGTATTACAGTTCGCCTAAGTTCTGGCCTTGTCTAAATGATGTTAAATTGTGCAGCACATCAGCATGAAACATGCTAAAACTCTTTCTTTTGTTTTTTGTTGCAACACTCAATGTGGATCTAAGAATCCTTGCAGCTGTGTGGCACTTGCACTAATCATTACCACACCCAAGCGTCATACAGCAAAATGAAATTCCAGGTATTTATGTTTGTTGTAATATGCACTGGCTGGGCCCTTCATTGGGAACACTGTACTATACATGGGCTCTCCTGTTGCTAAAAAAATAGCCTCACTTCTTTGTGATGTCAGCAACAATACACTAGGCTGTGACATTCAAGTGATTGGTTGGTATAATTGGGTCCAAAGTGTGACAGTTCCCCACACAGTACACCACTCCCACTAGCCAGGACCTGTGCAAGTTGGGTACATGGTTTCATGCTGTTGGTGTTGGACCTTACCATCTGTGTTCCTCAGCAGAAATCAAGATGTATCAGAATGTTGGTCCTGTCTTTAGCTGACCAATTTTGTTGAGCCTGTGCCCACTAGCCTCAGCTTTCTGTTATTGGCTGACAGAAGTGGAACCCAGTGTGGTCTTCTGCTGACTTATGATGATGTAGCCTCAAGGTTTAACCTGTTGTACATTTTGAGGTGATTTTCTCCTCACTTTTGTCCGCACAACTATCAATCACTAAATGTTCTTCTTTATTGTATCATTCTAATTCTAGTAACATCTAGAGATGGTTGTGTGTGCAAATAACAGGGTTATAAGTTATAGCATTACTCAAACCGGCCCACCGATCACCAGCAATCATGTTATGGTCGAAATCAGTAAGATCATGTTTTTCCTATTCTGATGGTTGATGTAAACATTAAAGTTGCTGACCAGTATCTGCATGATCTATACATTGTGCTGCATAATAGGCTGATTAGATCATGAATGTGGTACACAGGCATTATTAATAAAGTGCTCAGTGGATGTGTGTGTGATCAGACTAATAGGACTGTACTTGTTACTCACAACAACATATTTCATGTAAATGTACTACATACAACAAATATTAAAAATGAATTATATCTACTTCTACAAAAAGCATTCAAACATTAATTATTGGCTGTACCAACAACGACCCTTAAAGTTTCAACTGAAATGAGTTTTTTCTTTTTTCAGGAAACCTTGGTCGTTATGTTTTGCTGGTAAATAAACACATTAGATGAAATATCTTGACCGAAAATACTGAAATTGCATTTAGGCTTTCCGTATGTACTACAATGCTCGATTCCAAACTGTATGCAAAGCAACTACCGCCACCTACCGGCCATTAACCATAAATACAGTTTAAGACAAAGCCGCACATTCCGCAATCGTTTCAACTCTTTCTCAAAATCAGTTTAGAGTTTTGTCACAGCACTGAAAAAACACAATAACACATGTAACATACACTGAGAAACGTCTGTAAAGACAATAACTTACAAACTGCAAACATACATTCCTGATAGGGAGCAACTGATCCGATTTATGGGATATAGAAAACATAAAATTACAGTTTATATTATTTGAAAACTGATTTAAATTAGTATTAAATACATTAACATGAACAAGTTCATTTTAACTTTGGTCAGGTATATTCTAGTAGTACATGAAATTAAAGAATGATTGTAGGAGTATTGTTGTAATACTCTGGTCTGAATACTGGCCCGGCTGCTGCTTTTATAGAGATGTGTCTGCATATGGACCCTGCAAGGCAATGGTGCCCCGAGAATGGTATCAGGATGGTTTCTGAATCTCAGATACCAAAATACAGTTCCACTATGCTATGTGAATCGCACCAGATCTGTTTTCAGTTTTCAGCTTCTCTTTTTGATTCTTTTCTCCTAGTCGCTCGGGTTCGAGACTGATTGTAATATATTACATATGCAATACAAATTTCCCATCCTACTACTTCTCTATCATTCTTTTACTTTCCGTTATTCGGTATTAACACAAGAGGGGAACGTTAAATGTCATCCAAACCGCAAAAGAAGAAGAGGTGTGCATTACTCTCTGTGATCGTACTTACGCGAATATGTAAGTTTGAACTGGCTATTATAGATCGTTAAAAACAATAAAAATAAAATAAAATAAAATAAAAAACTAACTTCACCGTGGTCTTTAGATTTGGTGACTAAAAAGGTCACCAAAGCTCACTGAACTCATTGTCATGTAAATCAATTTGATACAATGTTTGCTTTCTGTTATGATGCATTATTATGATGAACCTCAAATACAAAATCAGATGTCCATTTTGGGCCATGTGTGGTTAAGTTTTAACTTCTCTCTGAGCCTCAGTCACTCGGGTTCAGACTGAGGATAGATTTCTCACAGGTCTATATTTCCATATGTTCAAGCACTGCGTATAGTCTGATCAAAAATCAGAAAATTCCAGTCCACTTTTTAATAGCTTGGGGCTGTCATAACCGAACATAACTGTACTAATTAGTATGGCATGCAGTACATATTTCTGTTTACACGATATTCAGTTCTGTACGCGATCGTTAGTCATGGGGCATAGGAAAAGCGCATGCGCGGTGCGAAGGAACTTTTGTAATGGCTGCCAAATGGTGAAACGGAATCCATGGAACTCATCCTTTCTTGGAGAAACTTTGCTCATAAGAAACCGAGGACGTGAGACAAGTTGAGCTAAAATGGTTTGCATCAGAGTGGAGACATACATGAAGACTGTACACGTTGGTGCTGAAGTGAATTGATATTACGTGAGTATTTACATATGATGAGTGGAACGTCTTGGTTTTTAACATTGCTAAGCTAAGCTACTAGGAGCTGTGCTCTGAAGAGTTTTAGTTTTTTTTTAGCTTCCACTAAGCTTTAGAAACACGTATTACTCAATTTGCGTGTTGTTTTATTAACAGTCTGAATTGTGTGCTATAAAATAATTAAGCTTAGAAAATCAATAAATACAGCGCGTCTATGAACTCTTGTTACTTTTATTGGAAGGTAATATAGTTATGGAAAGGCAACAACAAATACACTGCTCACAAAAAGTAAGGCATGTTGTATTGACACAGTAAAAAAGAAGAACAAATTGTAAGCAGTATAATTGCTGAATCCACTATACTTTGGGTACAACACTTAGCTCCGACCTTTCAAACGAACCGCTTTAGAAGTGGTGATTTAGAAGTGGTGATTAGAAGAGCTTGCTTTTTTGTGTTATTCTGGTAACCATGGTTACCTCAAAGGAAACGTTCATCTTTACATAGCATCAAAAGGGTTTCACAGGTAACGACATTGCTGCTTGTAATACATCACCCCAATCAACCATTTATCAAATCATCAAGAACTTCAAGGTGAGTGGATCAATTGTAGTACAAAAGGCTTCGGAGCGCCCAAGAAAGTCAAGCAAGCATCAGGATCATCTGCTAAAAAGGATGCAGCTCCGAGATCGGGTCAACAGCCGTGCAGAGCTTGCTCAAGAATGACAAACGGCAGGTGTGAGTGCATCCAAACGCACAGTGAGATGAAGGCTTTTGGAGGATGGCTTGATGTCAAGGAGGGCAGCAAAGAAGCAACTTTGCTCCTAGAAAAATATTAAGGACAGACTGACATTTCACAGGAAGTAGGACTGGGGTAAAGATATTTTCTCTGATAAAACCCCCTTCAGACTGTTTGGGACATCTGGAAAAATGATTGTCTGGAGAAGAAAAGATGTTCTGTGTTATGCCAAAAGTGAAGACCATTTATGTGTTGGGTTGCGTCTCTTTGTGGAGTGTTTTTTTCCCTAATTTTGCATAAGATCACTGACACAAAATAGGTATCAAAATATCCTCTAAGTTCAGCTGCTTCCAATGATCCAGGAGCAATATGATGAAGAACAATATTTTTTCCAGCATAATGGAGCACTATGTCACAAGGCAAAAGTGATAACCAAGTGGCTTGGTGTACAAAACATTGCAATTTTGTACATGGCCAGGAACTTCCCCAGATCTCAATCCCAATGAGAGCCTTTTGTCAATCCTCAAAAAATAGGGTGGACAAACAAATGCTCAGAAACTGCGATGAGTTCAGAGCAGTGAGTAGGTAAGAATGGTTTGCTATCTTTCAAGATTTTGCCCAGCAGCTGCTTTGCAGAAGTCTTAAGGAAAAAGGGTCAACACTAAGTCTGTGCTTAAACTGTGTGCATTTCTCAGTAAAAGGTTAAGAAATGTCTATAATTGTACTTCTTTATACCATATAAACATAAGGACAGACAGAAAAGGTTCTAAAAATCCTGAGGTTGTAGATTTTGTGAAAACAAAATGTGTGCTATTCTCAAAACATTTGGCAACACGTGCATAATGTACAGCAGTTCATTTATTAACTGTTAACTATTTATTTGTTTATTTATTTATTTGTAATGCTGTTTTTTGAATGTAAAATTTTCACATTTCATTTTTGCATTTTGTATTTAAAACTACTTGATAGTGTATAAACTTTATGCCTTTATACTGCAGGCTAGGGAATTGTTGTTGTTGACATACTGTTGTGTAAAAGCCATCAGCTGTAGCCACATCACTGCCATAATGTCATTTGGGATAACACATGCTCTGTTGCTTAAAATATCGGCCGATCACCGGTCACTGTCGATAACACTGTAAGCCGTCTGATTCCAGTCACCATCTGTTCGATTGGTGCATCTCTAGGACTTGGGTATCTTTACTTTACAAGTCTTTATTTATTTCCCATATTTCTCACACCAGTTCCGTAGATCACAAGAGAAAAAGGAGTTAATATTTAAAATTCAAGCATTAAAATAACATAGAAATGCAACGCTGTATATACAAGAATTGTGTGGTGTTTTCATTGGATCCCAAGATATCATTACAGTACTTGAGAAGCCATTTCGTTTATTTTACAGCCTGTGTCGCTGATTAATGCTGTTTTTATTTACTGATTCTTATTCTTGTTATTATTATTATAGATGTGTGCTTTCAATAGTTTTGAAATAATCTGAAAATGAATCTAGAGGAAGTCTTGCAAATGGTGACCATACAACACAATATACATATATACATATATATACATATATACATCTCCTGGTTTTTAAAGATTAGAGTCTGTGACTAAATTCTGTGACTTGTCTTTAGATGTGAGAGGATGTCAGACTTTTATAATTTTAAAAGTCTTTTCAGAGACTTTTTAAAGACTTGTAGTGTATCATTAGCATTAAATGTTTTTGCTCTCGGACACTGAACTTCGGCTTCAAGGTGTGCAACATGCAGTGGCCACTCTAGGACTGTGAAATGCTACTTAGGGAGCCACTCATTAGTTGCTCTGGCTGTGTGTTTTGGGTCATTGTGATGTTGGAAGACCCTGCCATGACCCATCTTCAATGCTCTTACTGAGGGAAGGAGGTTGTTGGCCAAAGACTCATGACACAAGACCCCATCCATAATCCCTTCAGTATGGTGCAGTCATCCTGTCCCCTTTCTAGAGAAGCACCCCTAAACTGTGTTTCCACCCCCATGCTTCATGTTTTGGACGGTGTTTTGTGGTTGTACTCATCCTTCTTCCTCCAAACACGGCAAGTAGAGTTCATACCAAGAAGCTCTATTTTGGTCTCATCTGACCACATGACCTTCTCTCATGGCTCCTCTGGATCAGCTCTGGAACTGCATAAACAGAAAACAGGGAAGAACTTCCTTTTGTTTGGAAGGTGGATTTATATAGATTTAAGTAAGGTTTTTTTTAAATAAAAGTGTGCCACCAAATATTTTTCACATTAATTATTTTAATTTATTTAAGTGACTAAAATTATGTTGTCCTACATGGTTTATAAGTATCAGTATATGCACGTGTCATGTTTCTTGTCCTGTGTCTTGATACTTGAACCATTGGCTATAAAGTTCTCTCTCTCTCTCACTCACTCTCAATTTTGAAGCTGGTGACCATGGCTATGTGGGAGCGAGTGGAGGCTGTACTGAACGTGGGTCTCCGTGTGCCCAGCATCATGCTGCTGGAGGTGCTCTATCGCTGGGATGTCAGCTCCTTCTTTCAGAAAATCCAGAGGAGCAGCTTGAACAATAACCCACTCTTTCAGTACAAGTACCTTGCCCTCTATCTCCACTACGTTGGTATGTAATAAAAGTTATCAGTAATGCATTAATTACACGCCCAAATGGCTGTGTGTGTGTGTGAGAGAGAGAGAGTGTGAGAGAGAGAGTGTGAGAGAGAGAGTGTGAGAGAGAGAGTGTGAGAGAGAGAGTGTGAGAGAGAGAGAGTGTGAGAGTGTGTGTGGCTGTGTGTGTGTGGCTGTGTGTGTGTGTGTGGCTCTGTGTGTGTGTGTGGCTCTGTGTGTGTGTGTGGCTGTGTGTGGCTGTGTGTGGCTGTGTGTGGCTGTGTGTGGCTGTGTGTGTGTGGCTGTGTGTGTGTGGCTGTGTGGCTGTGTGGCTGTGTGGCTGTGTGTGTGTGTGTGTGGCTGTGGCTGAGCATGCTGTGCCACCAAAACTTTTCTGAGGACAAGAGATCCCACAGTGACTGTTTACTTATGTTTGGAGTAAATAATGCCAATGCTAAAATATGTTTTAAAGTTTGATGAGCAGTATATTTAATTATTAGATTTGATTAAATCGCTGTAATATTTAGCTTTTGTTTGTTTAAACATATAAACATTTTAACTGTCTAATGTAGTTCAGTTCTTACATATAACATTTAGGCTGCTCAAGGATGGTTTGGGTCCTCCCAAGATTTCTTCCTTATAAAACGTGGGGAGTTTGTCCTTGCTGCTATTGCTCTAGACCTGCTGAATTGTGGATGTGGCTCTAGATATTTGTAATCCTGGTTTGAGAAAATGCCTTGATGTAAAAAAATAGTGCATGAATAAATTTGCTGTGTGTGTGTGTGTGTGCGCGTGCGTGGAAACGCTGTGTCAAGAGCTTTATAATCACAGCTGAGCTAAGACAGCAGCTGCCAGATATTGCTTTATGTTTAGCTGTAGTTTTCTGTTTATACTGCTTGCATATAAATGTATCTGTTACACATGATGTGCCAGTGTGTGTGTGTGTTAACATATCTGATAAACCAGGACTTGCTCATTATAAAGGATAGAGAAGAAAAACAGGATGATTTGCACATAACTCTAGAGCATGTGATGACTAGCGCACGATATTTAACTTGTGTTAGTAATCGTTAATACATCTAATACTTAGTTGTAGCCAGTGGTGTGAGGTATAATAACATTAAAGTAGTATGTGTTCTGTATAGAGTATTTTTTAGTAATTGTAAATTGTTGTTTGCACTAGACCTGTTGAGCTGATATATTGTTTGAACAGTGACATAATTAGAACATGGTACTTTAAGAATGCATTGAAATATTGGACCACAATGTTAAGAATTGAGAATGAACTGTGTGTGGCTGAATCTTAAATTCCTAGTGTGTCCGGCAGCATGAATACTTGGGTGAAAATTCAGTTGCCTATTGTAATTGATTTCAGCGTGTGAAAAGCAAGTTAGCTAATTATTTGCATAAATACAGAATTATTAATGATGTATAGGTCCTAGTGTGCTGTGCTCGTAAGCCTTCACAGTCTCTGACGTTATTTCCATTTTATCCCCACTTTTACCTGTATCGCGGAGCACAGGGTGCAGACGTTATCATGCCTTGGATGGGACATAAATCTCCCATAGTTGCAGCGGATAATTACTCAGCCACACTTCCCTCAGCCATAGCCAATTTCCCTATATGTAACCCACGACCCATCTGGACTTAAACCTGGTCCACTGTGATGGTTAGACCGCTATGCTGTCTGAGTTAAGAGTCATGTTAAGAACATAATGTACCTCTTGTTTAGTGATCGACTGATGTGAGTTTTTTAATGGAAAATGCCGATATTTCGAGAGTAGGGTGACCAATGGCTAATATATATAATGGCAATATCTATAATAATTTTTGCAACTGAGCAATAATAAATAAAACACATAATTGCTGAACTTAATGAACATTTTACGTTCATAAGTCGACCTGTCATTGGCTACAGCAGAAGTAAGTGAAGGTTCTGGAGTGTCCATCTCAGTCTCCTGACCTCAATATTATTGAGCCACTTCGGTGAGATCTCAAACGTGAAGTTCATGCAAGACGGCCCAAGAATTTACAGGAACTGGAGGAGGTATTTTGCCAAAATGAATGGGCAGCTTTACCATCTGAGAAAATTAAGGACCTCATCCAAAACTACCACAAAAGACTTCAAGCTGTCATTGATGATAAAGGAGGCAATGCATGTTATTAAGAACTAGGGTGTGTAAACTTTTGATCAGGGTGACTTGGGTAGTTTCTGTTGTCATTGTGATTTCAAAAGGGCAAACCCAATTATTCAATAATAAATGGCTTCATCTAAACACTAACCATGAACAATAGACCAGTTTTTGTATTATCATTCATATTTTCTGAAAAACGACAAAAAAAGGACAAAATCTGCCAGGGTATGTAAACTTATGAGCACAACTGTAAATGGAGCATGTTGCTACCTACATCTGATGGTTTTTATACAGCACTATCACGTTGTTATTTCAAGTTTATTTTATGACCTAATCACACATGCAAACTTTGAACACCACTTGTATATAATGCCTGTGTTCAGTCTGGCAAAGAATGCTGGGCAGTATGCTGATGAGAAGATAACCTTAGATGAGAATATGAGAGCCACTTTCCTGTATAGAGTAAAGTTCACGAGCTTATACAGAAAAGGGATGTAATGTGCCAAAGTGGTATATTATGGTTTAACTGTGGTAGTTACATAACTATCTGGTTGTACTGATATGATGACCTTGGTCTAAAAGTGGTAATAATAATCATATGACTCTATGCATTAAATTTATAATGGGGAAGAAAAAAGCTTAACATAAAAATGATTAGTTTCCTTTCGGATCACCGGTTCATCATTTTTGCAGTCAAGATTAGTAATCACCAGTAGTAACCCAGAGAAATTTAGCTTTTCTAGGCCTTTGTTTTAGAATGTTAAACAACGCAAAGCTTTGTTCACTTTAAGCGTTTTGGACCGTCTGGACTAATGTAGAAACAGACCACAGTTAATTGAACACACTACATTGCTGAAGCTTACTGAAGCCTTAGATGTTTTGCCATGCTGAAGGTGCAACCTCCTTTACATCAGATCAACTTTCCACACATATTGCATTTAACCCCTTTTCTCACTGCGGAGCTGAACTTTGATTGCTTTTTAGCATTCATCTTTTGCACTCCTGATGTGGAAAATAAATGAACATGATACCATATGTAATCACATGTTCCTAGCACATAGATGCTACCTTATTACAGACTACTAATCAAAGCTGTGTTTTTGAAATTCTGTTTTCTTAATGATTACGTGGAGTTTTCAAACTGAAAAGTAACTGGGTTTCGGTACCTAACCCTACTCCTGTCAGCTCAGAACAGGCGACTAATGCTACAGTTTGCACAAGTCCGCCAAAATAATAATAAAGATTGGTAAAACATGGCCTGGTCATACAAGTCTTGATTTCTGCTGCATAAACAATAGTGGTTAAGTGAAACTGCTCTTTAAATGATGCTACTTGTCTTTATTACATTAAAATGCACCCATATAATCATAAATGATTCGGCCTATAAGGAAATACAACACAATGTGGAAATTGTTGAACGGTGCCAATGCAAGGTAAGTCTTATAATAGATTTTTTTAAAGATCCATAAATTGTCCTTTTTACTAGCAGTTGATTAACTAATAGCCCAGATAGACAGTCCTAGCCCATTGTGGTTATTATGCATCATTTGGCCAGTCCTGTTGTTATTGTTAGTGTGTAGCTGAGCGTTATTGCACTTTTTGATATGGTGAAGCATTTTTTTTTGCCTGTTCAATGCTATTAAATTCTTTTTTCGATTTGCCTCCATGGCATTACTCAGCACTTGTACACCTGCATTCTGAGTGCATGTCACAACAGTGCTAACATACAAATAGCTATTGTTTTAACCCCACTTATTCCTGATCAAAGTAATGTTGGATTGTGACCTGGAGAACACTGGGATGATCCCTCTCTTCTGTACATAAAAAAATGATACGTAGTAATATATGAAAACCACACAACTCCTTGTGCTAAACAGCTCAACTTAACAAGCTCACTGACTGTGTTGTATTTCCTATCTGCTAGAGCATTGTCTACAAATTCTGTGTGGGTTTACTCCTGGTACTCCGGTTTTCTCCCACAGTCCAAAAACATGCATGTTATGTTAGTGGGTGTTTCTTAAGTGGCCCTTAGTATGTGCGTGTGCGTGTGTGTCTCTGTGTGCGTGTGTGTCTCTGTGTGTGTGTGTGTCTCTGTGTGTGTGTGTGTCTCTGTGTGTGTGTGTGTCTCTGTGTGTGTGTG
>JAUZST010019535.1:0-32919 GCA_034779995.1 Parotocinclus haroldoi
CACACACACACACAGACACACACACACACACACACACACACACACACACACACACACACACACACACACACACACAGCATATATATTTTTGTTATACATTCCAAGACATGAGAAAGGGCAATTGATTGTGTGTAGAAAGCAAAGTGTAGATTGCAGCTCTCTGTTATTATGAAGGTCATAATACAATTTTGGATTAAACGGTGCAGATTCCTGAGAGTTCTCATATTTTCCTTGCAAAGTTCTATTTTCATAGCTTTAACGTGTTCATTATTTTTCCTATAAGTTACTGGAGAGAGTAGAAATAGTCCAAACCCTCTATCAGGGGTTTGCAGTGTGTATAAACTTTAGACCGGCTGTGCATAGTTGGACCTTGAGACAAGTACAGTTGGATGTCAGGCCTGTACGGCTTATGGAAAAAAGATGGCCTAGGCAGCCAGATAAAAGGGTCTGTGTAAGCTCTTTGTACTGCTAGACACAAAAGCGATCAGACAGCAAGAGCGGGCAGTCACTTTAGGATGCTTTGACCCAGGTGTTTACGTAACTCCTCTATACGGGGTTGCTCTTTGCCATGCGTTTACAAACGTGTTTGCTGCATTAGCTTTTAGATTGAGTGGAAAATATGATTACTATCAATTTGGGTTCTTTGGAGCATCTTTGTAAGCTGATTCCCTTTTAGCTCACATACACAGTAAATTCAAAGGGAATATCAAAGCCAGATAGTGGCATCACATCAGTTGCGAAGCTTCAAACTAAAGCCATTGGGAGGAAGTTTTAAAAGCGGGCTGACGTAACGGACGGTGCTAACAGCCTCACAGACCCATCGCCAGTCCCACCTCGCACCAGCACAAAGGGATGAACAAACCTGAGGCTGACATTTAATTCCGGTGTTCAAAGTCCAAATGAAGACAAGCGGCCGAGGAAAGGCGAGCAAACAAACAAAGCTGTGCGTGACGCCAGGACCCGTGAAGTACCAACACAAAAGCAATCTGGCCTCCACCAGGAGAGCCTTCATAAGGTCTTGGAAGCAGTCCCAGGGGTTTCAGGTTCGCTCAGAAAAGCAGGTTCTCATGATGGAGTTCGTGTCCACTGGCTACGAGTCAACTGGGACAATAAAGTTGATTTGTAGTTGGAGGATTGACCAGAACGGGTCATCAAATAAATGCAGCCGTGCTTTTGTTGGGCACATCTTCAGACTCAGTGAGGAAACAAAAGGTCCGACCTTGTCTGGTGTCACGCTCACACCATCATTACGCTCTTTAGAACGTGGTGTGGTGGACACTAGATAAAGGATGGTAGATAAATCTCTCATATCGAGCAAGCTATTCTTGTCCTCCGTCTGCCTTGTTCTTTAAAGCTTCGCCTCATCGCGACACGATTTGCAAACGGCTTGATGTGGCGTAAGATAAAACTGACCATAATCAGAAGAGAGAACATGACAATTCAACAAAAGCAGAGTCTACACTTGTCAAACCATCAATCGGTGTTCCACTGTGAAACACTGAGTTTAGCAAAAGTCTAATGCCCATATGTCGTTATTTTTTTTCCACATCTTTATAAGCTTAGCCACAAGAAAATTGGCATGCAATACTATAAAAACAAACAAACAAAAAAAAACATCAGGAATAGAACGGCTTCTATAGGTTACATTGGAACGTTTTTAATATTTCCTGCCCTTACGCAAGAGCAACAGCAGCATCTGGAAGCTTCACCAGGATGCCATGTTGACTATTCTAGTCTGAAGGAGCTTCTTTTTTGGAAGGATAGCAACCAAGAAACCACTTTTTCTCAGAAGGGGAATAATAAGATGTGCTAAAACTCTCAAAGATTGGAATAAGGAAAAATGGTGTACCAAAGTCTCACTAAATATTGCATGTGGTCAACAAGTATAATGGTTTGTTTGTTTGCATTCTTTAACGTCGCTATCGGCATCAGTGGCCATCTCAGCAACACACACAAGGTTATATCCATACACAAATTCAACTCAAGACTAGTCATATGTACATATACACAGTAGAAATACACATACATACACACACAAGTCTATGCCAGTTTACAGTAAACAATTAACCTACCGCACGTCTTTGGACTGGGGGAGGAAACCAAAGTACCCAGAGTAAACCCACACAGACATGGGGAGGACATGCAGACTCCACACAGACCCCTCCACCCTGGGATTGAACCCGGGACCTTCTTGTTGTGAGGCAATGGTGCTACCCACCGAACCCATTGTGCTGCCCCAAGTCTAATGGTGGTCTAAGACTTTTTCCACATTACTGTAGTAGCAAGTCAGGTGGTAGGTTTTTCAAGTATCTGGCACATCTTCTGTGCAATGTGGTTGTTTATTCCTTTGGGCACTACTTTGACTACAAGCATGAGCTGGATATCTTAATTATACCTTCCACTTATTTTTCTACGTAAAACAGCAGATAAGTGAAATAAAAAAATTTTTTAAAAAAAGGCCCGCAGTTCTGGAGGCATGTAGCTGATGACGACGACCTTGGCAAACTCCATGATCGTCCCACTGTTTTTAGTGCAGACTAAGGAGATATCAGTATGGAGTTTCTGATTGGGTTCCTACAAGAGCTAAGCCTGTAGCTACATTTGATCTTGCTCTCGTAGGTAATTACTGAACGTCCTGCGGCTAAGGCTGCCGTTGTTTTATCATTCCGGATTCTGGCAATCACCGCCTGCTTCTAATAACTTCTCTCTCCAATGAAATTCAGAAAGCATTACAGACTATCCTCAGATCAACAAACTAAAACTGTTTTCCAAACCAACCATAGATCACACCATGCGTCGACTTGTTCCAGCATTATTGGCATCCTCAGTATCTAAAGATAGACAAGATGGGCAAGGACGGTCAGGAAACAATGTTGTTTCTTAGCTTACTGATTTTATTTCAACATTTCATCTTTCTCCTTTCATTTTATATGTTACAGTAGTTTTCGCTGCTCCTAAAGCTTCTCGGTTGCCTCAAGATCTTGACAGCTTGCAACTATTAAGAGAAAAATGAATTAAAATTTGCCAATTTGCTAAATCCAGACAGTACAGACTATTTAAAAGAGTAACTATAAGTGACTTTTTAAAATCTAATAAGCAGAAGGGTGGCATTGGGGCTCGGTGGGTAGCACCCCTTCTCTCACAGCAAGAAGGTCCTGGGTTCAATCTCAGGCTGGAGTGATTTGGTTTCTTTCTGTGTGGAATCTGCATGGGTTTACTCCAGTTACCAAAGAAATACATGTTGGGTTAATTGACTCAGCCAGATTTGTATGTAGATACATATATAGCTGTTCTTGAGAACCTTGTGTGTGTGTGTGTGTGTGTGTGGCCGAAATGGCCATTGATGCTGATAGAGACGTTAAATAAACAAACAAGCAAATGATTAGCAGCTACAGGAAACATTACTGCTGCTTAAGGAGATTCCACAAGTTATTTCAAACAAAGGTTCTCAGATTTTCAGATTGAACCATCGGTAATCCAATGTGACCAGTGACAAGAGAAAATTGTGGAATAAAAGCTATTGAACAGTCACTTATTTCACCTTATTCAATCCTTAAAAGTATCTGAATTAAGATGAGTAAAATAGATAAGACAAAAATAAGAACATGAGCTACACATCTGCTGTACTGGGACCAATTGAAAAAAAAACAAAATCCCAACATGAAGTCCATCGCACTGCTGAATTTAGAACCATCTGCACAACCTGCTACATTGAATCATCTCAGCGGGACACCACGGGGATCTCCAAGATCTCCAAAACAGTTCACAATAACCAGTTTTTATTTCTCAAGCTTCTTATTCACAACCTGAAACGAATCTTATCTACAGAAAGGAGGAAGAGTAAAACTAAGTACTGGACTAGACTCTGCTTTGCAGAAATATCTGATATTAGAAGTGCACTTGGGGAACGAGTTCATGTCAGTGGAGTGTCTTTATTGGCATTTTATAGCCATTTTTGAGCATTCATATAAACTGTTGAAATAAAGTGTAGCTATGGTTCTGTTCATAATCAAACGACTTCTTTAAATGACTTCTTGCTCCCTACACTACATGCACTCTGTGTCTGATAAAAAAGTGCAATTGTCACTTGATAAAAAGTAAGAAAAAAAGCTAAAATTTATTATGAGAAAAGATGTTCCCTGTAAAACTCGCTAGTTAATTAGTATTTTCATTCAATCGCCATTTTCATTGTGGCTGTAAGTAAGACAAACATCAGTTTTATTGTACACTGCTCTCAGAAATGAGGGGATATTTTAAAATGAATATGAAGAGATTAAAAAAGAAGCATTTGATTTAATTTCATTAAACATTAAACAAGAAAAGTGAATTAAACGTCAATGAAATTTGTTTAAGTCATTTATGGTGATTGAGTAGCAAGTGATATATTCATGGAGGTGAACAGGAGCATGTTAAACTGGACGAGAGTGCCCCCACATTGACTGGTCAGTAGGGTGTATGGTCACCCAAGAGTGCCATAACACACCGACAGTGATGGGACATGGCCCATCAACTTTTGTCCAGCCCCACCCAAATCCCAATTTACAGCTCATGTTATCATACCATAATGATAGCAATCCCTGATAGCAAAAAACCCCTACCTTCCTTGTAAAGCTTCTCCAGGACTGTCTACGTAAAAGTGATGAATCCAAAACTGTTGTGAAGGACGACCCAGCTAGACCGCCCAACGGCTGGCAGAGCCCATTGCACTTATTCAGGCGCAATCACATCGACAAGAAGGAAATGTCGGCCCCCGGGGCAACAGAAGTGTCTCATTTCAAAGGATGTGTTGATCTCAAAGACAGGAGATCTTCTAATTGGATCCTCTAATCTTCTAATTAAGCAATAGCGATTGTCGTCGCGAGCAGACTGTAATGAAAGAGCTCTGCTCTTGGGCCTATGGGCAGATGGATGACAGATGTGTTATTACAAAGCCCGTCTGCATTTACCTGTGTCCCTCCAGCCCACTAGCAGTCCTGCGCTTTTGCTGAGATGTAATTAAAAATCTCATTGACCCAATCTTTACCTGTCAATTTTAATGGTATGGAATGGCCCAGCATTGCTACTTAAAACAGGCACTTGTTCCACGTTATAAGTTCGAATTTGGAGACACTTCTGCTTCGATATTTTACTAAAATTGGATGTCATGTGTACTTGATGGGAATTGGTTTGAGCATTAAAGCAGTATGGCGCTCTTTAAGCAGCCTACTTTATAGCCATTACACCCTGCAGCTAGCAATTTCACCATATTCATTGAAGACTATATCATATGGCAATCAATATAGAGGCTATATTCAATCAGGGAAAAAAAACAGACTTTTGGTAGTTCTTACGCTACTAGACTAGTTCAGTATCAGTCTTGGACGTTTTGAATGTGAAGGGAACACGACGACGGTCCCGTGAGACCAAGGGTGAACAAGGGTCACTTTTTGTTCAGACCAAAAGGTGATAATTAGCGATTCCCTTACAGCATGGCATATTGTAGATGATAAACCTCGGCTAGCATTGGTTCCTCTTATTTCCCCCAGTGAAATCTCCAGGGTTGTATTCTGAAAGGTTGCCGGTTAAACACATTAAAAATCTAATTAGCTCAGAACTAAAGAAACCTGATGAGGCTCTCTCCTAAATGTAAACCCGAGTTTAAAACACGAACTTCAGATCCACAAACTGGTTTATCTGCCAATTTAGGCATGGAGAGTGACAGCAGGCGAGTGGTCACAACAGCATTATGGGAAGGAACCCATTACCGAGCCATGCTGTATCTCACACTCTCACAGGGTCAGAACCTATCCTTTATGGCTCAGTAATACAATCCCACAGAGAGGCAGAGAAAAACAATGGAGCTATAACTGACTTAGCTTCCGAGTTGCCCTTTTCTCCACTCCGTGTCTGTTCGTCGCCATCCTCCCCTTCTTTGTGCTGGTCATCCCTGTCTGCCTAGAGCTCTGTCATTACTGCCAGCCATGCTAGCCCCCACAGAGCCATATTTACCGTATACAGTGCTAGACAGAACTGGGCCAACAGGGGTGACTGGAGGCAGGAGAGCAGAGACCCAACAAATTACACAAGATGCTCAGACCACATGGATTTCAGCTTGATAGGAGAGTCTAAGGACTTCCTGAAGTGCACAAACAAGGTTTCCTGTCATTCCTAACATACTCTGAATTGGAACTCATCTCCATAAAGTGAAAGAAATGGCACTTTCAGACCAAATCGACAGCCAGGTCTAAGCACAGGCAAACCAGGCAGCAGAGTGCACTCAAGCATTGATTGATCATGGATGTAATTAACGGTGGGGGCACTTCCACTTCAAATGCCATATTTGTCTAAAAACACTCGAACACAGGTATGCAACGTTTAACGACCGCACTACGTTCTGTTCTGTGAAAAAGGACGTTGACTGAAATGGCTGTTGACCAAACATAGCCATAGCCACTGTCTTTTTAGGCTGTAATTTACTGTAATGTCAAATATAAAGGTCTTCTTTCACAAGAAGACTAATTAAGTGATACACAAATGCATCAGCGATACAGTGGTAACATGAGGGGAACACTGCCACATGACTGAGGCCTAAATAATGCTAATATACATATTTCCATGTGATTGTATTCAATATTGTGCTTATTTACATTACATTACATTGCATTTGGCAGACGCTTTTATCCAAAGCGACTTACAATAGTTAAGTACAAAATAATAAGTTAAAGGTAAAACATCTTAGATAGGGCCTTAAGGAGGTCAAAGAGAAGTAGAGAAGAGAAAGAAAAAGATCAATATTTACACTATTGTCTTACATGCTATTGTTTTATATCCTATTATACTCTTCATTACCTTATATACACACACACACACACCTGTATATATAAATATAAAAGAGATGCTCCGATCATGTTTTATGCTGCCGGTTCCAAAACCGATCACCCACGACTACCAATCTCTGCCGATCATCGATACCGATCATATTGAACGGCTGGAAATTTTTCGATTTAGTTATGATGAGCGCTACTGGCTACATGATCTGGACAAAAGGAACAATAAAATTATCTTAGACAAAAACATGTTATACTGACTTATTCCAAGAGTAAACAATACAAATTGTGGGCACAACAATTCAGTCAGGAGGGTAACAAAAACACAGGTTTACCTGCTATTACTAACAAAATCTTTAACAAATTGAAAACATTAAGGCTCTTAAAAGACTATTTAGTCTTTTTGACTGTGGCTGCTCCGAAGGGTCTTCCATTTATTCTCCGCAGTGAGCCTAGAAAACTCACCAAGTGGTATATTTCTTATGTATAACATCTAGGCCGTAAGAGGATGATTCCCTTTTTTGGGTCTTGGTCCTCTCAAGGTTTCTTCCTTATAATGTTTTGCCTTGCCACTGTCACCCTGAGCCTGCTTAGTTTGCAAACAAAGGAGTACTACTTACGATAGGACAGGCACATCCGAACACCATTTTACAGCGTGTTACAAATAAGCCATCCACACAAATACAGGGGCAACACTAAGAGTCTTTAAACGCATCAAGCCATTTAAAACGGTCTCAAATCAAAATGTATGCTAACGAGCAAGCAAGCACAACACCGGTAAGGTACACACACATGCTCTCGCCCACACGCTCTCGCACACACACAACTGGACTCTATCTGTTGATTGGCTGTTGGCTATTTATAAAAGGACATTTTTATTTCATTTATGATTTTACGACTTTGGTCAAACAGCACATAAAAGTTCTTCCTTCTTAAATGGTACTACATCTATTCTGGGCAGTTAGAGTCTTGGCTGTGTGCCTAAGGATCTAGATTTAGGTGGATATTAATTACTACAAGAGCAATAAAATTCCATCTGTTTTTTATTTCCTACATTCCACACTACAGGATGCTCAATTTCTAAAGTATGGTTTTGGGAAGCTGTCATTATTATCCTGTTTAAATCAGCCAGCAGGATCATGTTTATAATTTATTGCATTCGTACTGCTAACAGGCTCCCAGTAAAGCCAGTCTGCATACATATTGATACAAGGCCGTGATGGGTGGGTAGGGGGCCTGAAACAAGTCTGCTAGTTATTAATCCAGCCTTAATCAAACCAGTCATCCCTCATTTTTCCTGTTGCTTCCATTGTATATGCTGGACTATTTTCTGAAGGACAGCTCGGCAAATCATTCGTTTTCATCTGATTTCTTGTCTAATAACTTTTGGCTTTAAAAAATAGAAGTGGCTTTGCAAGGGTACAATATATGCAGTTATAAGCAGCCAAAAACACACAGCTATGAACCATCATTACCTCGTCTGCAGAGTGGCTGACCTTCTTTGAAAGATTTGTGGACGTCTATTACTCTGAAGTGAAAAACTGGCTCTGACCTTTAGCTTCACAAGCTGTGGAAAGATCCCGGGGCATTATGGGAAAGGTAGTTTCTGGGAAATATAGCACATCTGATGACACCCCTGCAAGGGAGCTTTCAGATTTTTTTAATGGCTGTAATGTTTTTACGTTGCTCATGTTTATTCAGATTTCATACCCACGTAATTTCGGGTATGTCCTACATACTGTAACAGCAACACACGACATGCCTAATAGGACACCAGACATTTTTACCTGTTGAACTGGTTGAACTGGTCTGGGTACTTTTCCACAAAATAGCAATAGTCGGGTGTCACAATTTCGTCACTGGGGGTGGTATTCCAACCTGGCCAGTAACACTGCAATCGATGCATCTCCAGTAGAAAGTCACTCTATTCTGGTTTATGTTTCTTTTTAGTGTGTATTCATAATAGCCTAATTGCCTTTTACTGTGTCTGCTCACACAACCGTTTTCAACCAACAAGTAACGGGTTCACTTCCAGTTCACACTGGACCAAACATAAACTGGTTCAGAACCAGAACGATTTGTTTCCAGGAGGAACCACGACTCAGTTGGTTCACTAGTGACAGGAGGTACGCTACGCGTCTGTTAATAAAAACACTTGTACATAGAATTTATCTCGACCAAGAGTAATCCATGCACTCCACCATTTTGTTACTACTGTTTTGTTTAATTGTGCCACACCCTCTGCTGAAGGGACAGGCTTCGTTATGATGCAAACTATTGTAAACCCAGGCCGGTTTGCTGAACAGCACCATGGTTTTAGCAATCCTGAATGGAATCAGTTCAAAAACCGCAGTAAATTTGGTCAAACGGGGGTTAATATTGGGCTTAAACATTCTGGCCAAGGGAAAATTTACATCAACATGATCCAGTCACGGCCAAAAGTTTTAAGAATGGCACAAATTTTGGCTTTCACAGTTTCCTGTCTTAGCTTAAGAACCTTTTGTCAGATGTTTATATAGTGTAATGAAGTATTTTTTTTTAACTTTTTATTGACCACTACATGCAGTGCTCACAAAAATTAACCAACATTACAGATGATCACAGTCCCTTTGTTTTTGTTTGTCCATCCTCTTTTTGAGGATTGACCACAGGTTCTCAATAGGATTCTGGGGATTTTCCCGGCCATGGACCCAAAATGTTTAAGTTTTGTTTACCGAACCACTTGTATCACATTTTGCCTGGTGACTTGGTGCTCTATCATGCTGGAAAAAAAGTATTGTTGATCTCTTAAGTGCTCCTGGATCGTGTTCCTCTCTCACCCCACACATGAATGGTCTCAGGATGCCCCACTGTTGGCATGACAGTACACGTGATAGCGCTCACCTTTTCTTCCCCAGACAATCATTTTTATCCCAAACAATCTGGAGGAGGCCTCATCAGAGACAACACCTTTACTCCAGCCCTCTGCAGTTCAATTCCCATAGTTTCACTGAGCTTTCACAGTGGCTGCTTTGCTGCGCTTCTGGACACCAAGCCATCCTCCAAAAGTCTTGGTCGCACTGTGCATTCAGATGCCCTCACACCTGCCCTCTGCCATTCCTGAGCACTGGTGGTGACCTGATCTCGCAGCTAGATCTTCTTTGGGAGACCCGAAAGATCGATCTTCAGGTCCTGACACTTTGTTGACTTTCTTGGGCGTCCTGAAGCTTTCTATTCTGCAATTGAACTACTCGTCTTGACTCGTCTACTAGTTCTTGGTCATTCAATAACTGGTTGATTGGGGCGCTATCTAATAAGCAGCAATGTCCTTGTCTGTAAAACCCTTTTGAAATAATGTGATGATGACACACATTTCCTTGGAGGTACCTGTGGTTAACAGAACAATGATGATAGCAGGGCATTTTGTAGGGCTGAAATGCAGTGGCAGTGGAACAACACATGCACTTGCTCCATTGTGTGGAATGGAGAGGAGATAAGGTTCGTCAGAACTAATCCGGGATAAGACGCCCTTTACATAGAGCCAAACTCTATTGGTTGCAGGCTGCATGTATTCCTTAGGCACTTTCCTCATTTCCCCCGAGCCTTTGAATCAGTGCTAATTTCTAACTTGCCCCGTTGATAAGAAAACACGAGTGGCCACTTGCCACCCAGCGCAAGCACGAATTCAGCCACCCCGGCACGTGCTGGGGTGCATATAAGAGAGCTGCCCCCACATGCTTGCCACATTTTACAAATACAGCGGAGTAAATGGCTCCAAATTCCTTCAGCCTTACATCAGTAGGGAGAAAAAGATGAATCAAATGTCAGCAGGAGCCTTGTAAGAAGACATTGCCGGCATGAGCCCTGAACAATCATTTTGCAGTGCTTTTACTGAAATTAGGGATGCTTTCAGGAGTGTGTTGGTCTAGTTACCGCAGTAGGTCCGGCTCGCAGCAGGTAAATCCATTCCTGGTGGTGCAAATGAAAACCTTTGGCTTCCTGAGTGGGAGGAAGCCTGAGCAGGTGTGTCTCTGATATAGTTCTCACATCAAAGGCGAGTTGGCTCTCCACTGCGATGCGTAGGCTACAGAGCTAAAAGTTTTCCTGCTCTCAGCATGGGCTTTTTGGTCAGCTATAGTTAATGTGACAGCAGGAAGGAGGCTATGGACGCTTTTATCACTCGGCTGACTTTGAACTACTGTGACACTTAATTGATAGTAAGGGACATTTAATTTCCAGTTAGAGCAAATGAAAGAAGATCGGTACTATCAGTAGTATTATACACCTACTGGCCCTCTATAAGACACATCTACCTTCTAGTTACGGTTCAGTTGTACAAAGTAGATTTTGACATCCATTTACCATGTTTATCACACCCAAACAGGGCAGGGCATTCACGGGCAAGGGGGGAGGGGGGGTAATTTGACCTAAACATGGGTACAAACCAGGTGGTTTAAATATTTTGACTGATGGATGTTATATGATAAATATTGAACAAATATCGCATTCTCGCATTTTATATTACAGAACAAATTTCAGGTGGCAGATGTTGAAAAGCAAGACTCTGATTATTCTACAAATACAAAAACAACCAAGATTAGAAAGTGACCGCTCAGTGAAAGATTGAAATACGGATATATGAGATTAGATTTTGTTACAGCTTAAAAAAAAAATAAATAAATAAAAGATTATATTACCAGATGTATGCGACCACATGCTGCCTAAATAATTAAATACCACTGGTATTGTATTCTATTGAAATATTACCAATATATTTTTGGCTTGCTACCCTCAGCAACCCTGCTGTACCCAAAGCAAAGTCCTCCACTTTAAAAATATCTGGGCAGCGTTGTCCCTTCACTTGTTCTTTTCCACTGATGGACAGATAATCATGCATAGGCTGGAAGGTGTACCAGATAAAATTGCCAAGGAGGATAGCTACAAGAAGGGTGTTGCTAATAAACGGCCAACCTACTGTAGCGTGTAAGTGGCAAGAACTTGAGAAGGCCAAATCCAGTGTGAGGAAGCGTGGGCGAGGGTAGCGGCAGTAATGAGGTGAGCCATTAGCTGCTCTTTGCCCAGCACATGGGAGGCTGCTGAAGCATATAGACTGCCGGTGAGGAGATGGATTACTTTAGATTAAATTTCTGAGTGGATTGGCAATACGGGTGTCTGCTGGGGAATCAGTTTACTCTCTGGCCTAGACTTGTCCTCTCTCTCCAGGTACAGCAGCCCACACTGGCCTTAAAATTTCTGCTGACCAGTCAGTTGCGGCGAACAAAGTGCAGATAGCGGTGTGTGCTTGTGCACCAGTCCACCTACTCAGACTAATTAGTGCAGCACACGGGCAACACCTTTGAGGGGCCTGCAGGCAGTTCTACCCGTTCCCACCTAAATGCCACTCACAGGATAACGCATCACAGCACAAAGCACTCCTGACAGCCACATATAAGCCTATGAGCCTGATTTATTAACGGGTTGCATGATTAATACGAATGCAAAATTACAGCTATAAAACGTGCAAGCTGGTTTACTAACAGGGTCAGCAGACGATCGGATCTATCAAATGTAAACAGGTGGCCATTTTGCGAGTCGGCCTGCAGAAATGGAGCAGTATCAATACATATAATGGAGTGACCAATGCGGGATTTGACAAACCTGGAACAGACCTAATGTGTAAATTCATGTAAATAAGACCGGTATTAATCTGGGGTCAGTTTTGGTGAGTTTTTTTCTGTCTCCCCCCTCCAAAGATCTCTTGTTTATACGCCTACCGGTACACACGTATATTTTAACAATCCTTGGCGTCTGGACCACTCATCCAGTCACTACATCTGGACCGATCACCACATACTTATGTCACTCTGGGTTCCTATGCACTGAGAAAACATGCTACATATATGTAATTATACATGACATCAAAAGAAGTACAATGGTCCCCAGTTCCTGCTGTATGAACGCTCCTCTGGTGCGAAAGACCTTCCTAACTTAATGTTCACTATTCAGAAAGGTTTGAATTTATTATATGCAATATTTATATACACTTCATTCAATGGCAAGAAACATCTTAATTTTTGTAGCCTGTGTGTTCCTAGTATTAAATTAGCTTGATGTAGTGGGTAGACTTTCAACCTCATATTATGAAGGTCCTTAATAGGATTTAAAACCATTTCATTAACATGAAATAAACAATTGCATTTTATACCAGTCATTCGCTGTAACGACCAAGGTCTTAACAAGCAGAAGAAATTATAATAGAATTGAAAAGTTTGAAATGCAGCATAAAAAAAAACGTGTGTTTGCCATAAACATCATGTCAATCTTTTTAATTTTGTGCACATTTAAAAAAAAACAAAACATTTTCATGAATATTAATTTTCTTTGCAGGAACTATTTCCATATGTAGGAACTACGTTAGGTCTGTGTAAACATGAAATGAAAAAGTGTAGGACCGGTTTTACCTGCATATACCTAGCAGTGCCAAGCACCGGTCAGTTACAGGTGTGACGTTCTTATTGTAAAAAATTTGTAAATAAATTTACAGTAACACAAAAAGACTGTGACCTTGCTAACGTCTGGTCAACAGTTATTTTGTTTTTGTCCACAGAACGTAATGCTGTCGTTAAACAGTGCATACCTCTTCCTACAAGTTATCCATTTTTATAATCATATAATCCCTTTGAACCCTGGAAATCATGGTGGGCCTCGTGCAAGGTGGGTGCTCACAATGTAACACAAGTTTCACCCGTGGCATGAACTGGACTGGTACAGCAGGAATCTGTGCTCAGGTTTGTATCCCGACTCTGGTGAGGTGAGGGGAAATAGTTATTTCGCTATTTGGGACAGAAAAAGGCTGAGAGCAATTTAGAGCAACCAGTTTACCTGAAGCATCTTTGGGATCTTACCTAACGATACTTTTTTTAATCATAATGAAAACGTGTAACGTTTCCTGCACAGCTGTAAAGGTGGAGTCAACAAGGAAACTCATCCGTAACTGTGGACTAAGAAGGGACTGCTCACAAAAACTGCCGACTTAAAAATTACACTGTTCTTAAAGTTATCTGTAAATTGCCAAGAATTATCGGGAAACGCAGCCTTGATTTGCAATTTTTTAAAAACAGATGGACATGCAATTTAGTACTCCATGTTCGGGACACTGATATAATTCAGGACCTGGTGAGGCTTATGAAAGGCAGGAGACAAAGGAGACAAGCAAGAACTTCCCCTTGATTGATGGAATCCACAGCCTTAATGGCATCTGCATGCGATAATAGGAGGATATTAAAAGGTGCAAACTCTTCTGCTTCACCTGCCACCGTCCACCTGAGAGCAAAGTGGTCATTATCCCACTGCATTCGGCTATGGCGCTCCCTGCCGCTCAAAGTCTGCTCAATTATCTCCTCCACACACGCCCAGCCTGACAGGCATGTTGGCAGGTGTGTCCTTTCCATCTCATCTCCCGGCTGAGGATTAGAGCGCCGGCTGGGCATCGACTTATGCTGCCGCCTTACCATTAGTACTAAAGGCCTGCCCTTTCTCTGTCAGTGGACAGAAAACAAAAGAGCAAATGCTAGCCTTCGAATCCTACGGATTGACTGAACATGGCTGAAGGAGAGTTCTGGCCCTCCGAATCATGTTCTTGGTCTTTGACAGCAGGAAATAACATGTGCTTGCAAAGGGATGAATATTTTGGTCGCCACTGTCATTTGCTTTTAAATCTATTTTTAGATTTTCAATCGTTACTAGGTCCGAGCTTTACACGATAATGATTCAAATGATATCGTACATCCATCCATTATATTCAGCTTAATCCACACGGGCTCGCAGGCCAGCCCATGCCCACCCGGCAACCCGAGACAAGGCGCCAATCCATCGTAGGGCACACAGTCACACACTGAGGGCCACTTTAGATACACCAATTAAACTAACACACGTGTCTTTTGGGGGGAAACTGGAATAAGCGGAGTAAACCCACACAGACATGGGGAGGACATGCAGACTTCACACAGAAGGTGCCCAGGGATTGAACCCGGGACCTTCTTGCTGTAAGGAAGTGATGCCTCCCGCCGAGCAACCGTGCTGCCCTTGATATTGTACATGCTTTGCAAACCGCTTCTGTCACTGTTAATAAGCCGACACTATTAGAAAAGCACTGCCTAGAGACAAACCTGGTATCCATGACATGACACAGGCCTAGGTCCCATTACTGGAGTGGGCCCTGTAATTTGGGAGCACCTGCCAAGAGTGCCAATTTGCCATCCTGATAATTTGTTTTCCTAATTGCAATGACCCGCCAGCTTGCAACATGAGCATCGCCAAGTTCCCAGCCCTTTGAACCCCGGAAATGATGGTGGGCCCCGTGCTACCGCAAGGGGGGTGCTCACAATGTAACACAAATTTCACCAGTGGCACGAACTGGACTGGTACAGCAGGAACCTGTGCTCAAGTTTGTTTACCTAAAGCGTCTTTGGGACCTTGGAGGAAACGTGAGCACCCGAAGTAAACCCGCACAGACACAAGGTCGAGATCGACCTGGGGATCGATCACTGGATTTGCACATGGACTGTACTGGGAAGACGTCTGGCAATGCCTCCCACAACACTTTGAGTTGGAAGTTGCCCTTCTGACCCTACTGACCAGTCAATGTGGGGGCACTTTCGTCCAGTTTAATATTCTTCTGTTCACCCCCATGCTACACCATTTGCTACTCAATCACCATAATTGATTTCGCATCTAATTTGCATAATCAAACAAAAACTTGGTTTTACAATATGCACGTCTTTAAGTGGCATGCACGTCTGCCTCAATGGGGGCTCCTGAGTTACGGGGCCAAATTAGGAATACATACTGAGAATTGACACTGAGAGAATGTAAACTAGCGGGACAGACAAATAGACTGACTTCGGCCACCATTAGATTAGACGGACCTTTGTTTTAGCAGTTTACTTAATTATCTCTTAGTTCTTCATTAGAAAAACTTCAGCACAGTTCTTGTACTTGATTTAAGGCACCAAAGTCAAATTGCAGTCACTAACTGTAAAAATGTAAATCATGGTCATGTCTAGACCTGGACCAAACGTGCAGTTTATTACAGTTCCTGACATATGTATGTGGGATTTGAGCTTCAAAACTAATGCCGGAAAGAAAAAGTTTTATTTGCAGACAGAATTGATCTACGCCAGAGAAAGCAGGGGCTTTGTCATGCCGTCAGATCTAAAATGGATAAGAGAGAGGTGGTTAACATTTTTTTAAGCTCAATTGGCACTTTGGGCATGTAAAACAGTTACGCATCAGTGTCACATCCGTGTCACAAAGGGCTTATCTTTATGAGTAAGGGGGTAGAGGAGGGCTAGACGAAGACAATGGAGGAGTGAAAAGCTTTCACTAAGCTGTTGCTTAATTCTGGCTTTGCATGTGGTACTCGCAGCTTTCTATTCATATGTTTCTAAAGCCTGCTATTCCTTTTACAGGCTTTGTTTCATTAGGAGACGACGCCAGTGTTGAAAAGGCAAAATTTTAGGCATGATTCATGAATTGGTGTTATCAGAGTTGGTGCATAAATTTGAGTAAAATGAAAAATCACTCGTATGAAAGAAAAGTACCTATCTAACTCTCACTAGTCAGGGTTTTTTTTTTTTTTTGGGGGGGGGTGTGCAATTTTTAATTACAAAGTTTAGCAGTCAAAATCTGGTTGTCACATAAAAAAATGGTTTTAAGGGCACAGAAAGAATTTGAAACAGAAAAGAAGAAAAGACACGACCTCCAAAACTAACTCTTAAAAACAAGTCCTAATTTAACACGGTGCTGTGCATCACGGCTTAGACTGGCGTTTCTTTGTTCCTTTGCGTACTGAGTACTGGTGGCGCAAAAGGTTAGATCTACAGTTCGACCCCAAGCTCAAACCCAGCCTGTGCGTGTGCCCTGTGCAGGACCGGTTTTGTCCTTCTTTTATTCGATACTACTTTATAAATTCCTCTTAATATACGGCTCAACAAATTGATGAAATTTCCCATAATATTTTGTCAGCAGTGTAATGTTTGCCACTGTGTTCACTAAAGCTACACAATATGAAAAGATTCAGGAAAACGGAAAGGCATAACCGATATCACATCCTACCAAATCGCAAAAGCATTCAATAGGTTGACAAATTCGATAAATAAGCATAAAATACACAGCAACATTACTACAGTATGCAGTCTTTCATTACAAACAAAGATCCTGGTTTTAGTAGTTTACTATATGTATATTATAAACCTTTTCAGTGAGCTATGAGGGCAAATGATAACAACAAAAAAAAACTGTTTATTAATGAAAATCGAGGAAAAATATTTCATTAATTGTGATACTGAGCACTGGTTCATACCGGTTCAAAAGTCAAAGCCAACACTTGTTCTTTCTATTTGCATTTTCTGTACCATCCCACCTTTTTCTGATATGGGCTTGCTTGCTGTCTGATTTTTGTGGGAGCTGGAGCCTGGTTGAGTCACGCTAGCCTGAGTCAAGTCTCAGAGTACAGCGCTGTAACAAGGATGATGAAACAGATGAAAAAAAAAAGAAAAAAAAAAAAAAAAAAGAGTGAAGGGTGTTCAATCCTCTGGTTTGGAAATGAGAACGAACAGAAATCCAATTTGGGACAGTCTCCTATCAGCAAGCTTCTCTCAGATGCTTTGATTCTAACAGAGCCTTGGACTAAAAGGTCTTTTAAATTTCCTATGACAACAGTAATAACATGGTGATAAATCTACGAAACCCAAGCCTGGCTGTAGGCTGTAAATACTGTACGAGCTGTTCGGTGAGAGAAGGCCGAATTCACAGCACGTGTAAGAATCAGGCTATGGTGTAAACATCAGGCTGTGGTGCCAGCGGATGACAAGCACCTGATAACACTGATAAAGGTTTGATCTATCCGACCCCCAGAGCTGCGTTTCTCCTGAAATGCTGCGTGATTCATACTTCCGCTGAGAAACAGCACGCTCACCTAACAAGGCAGCCAATACAGCCCAGGCCGAAGGTGCAAATATCGCAGACCGCTTTGTGTTTCTCCCACGGCAAAGGCTGAAAGGGGTGGCAAACACACAATACAACCCAAATACTACTTGGGACTACTTTCTGTGGTAATACGGTTGCTTTTCTTCTCCGCTTATTCTGTTCTGCTGAGGAATCCTAACCCCTCCGCCCCACCCCCCCCTCCTCTCTCGCCCCCTTCAACAAGCTCAAAACCTCCCTTATTCCTTGAACAGCTTGTTGCTAGGCTACACCACAGAGTGTTATCAGAGAGGAGAGAACTCGCCCAAACAGTGAAAGTAGCGCACCCGAGAAAATAAGATGGTAAACAGGGTTATGTGCTTGAGCTACAAAAGAGAAGCATGTAAAATGGATTCTGGGTGAAAAGATGCAACAGTGCTTGCTCATCAGACAGGTACGTTTAAGGCTGCGTTTCAGGGTCCACACAGACGCTTTACAGACAGCCAGGCCACGGGACGGCTTTAAAACAGTGCTCACTGTATTAAAAAATAATTGATCATTTATTCTGTTAAACTCAAAGAAATTGCAGCAATGCTTCGACATTTCCACTATTACCCTTAACATTTCACTTTGCTTTAGTTTTCTTTTCCATAACTACAAACCCATACACTTTTAAATCACATCCAGCTCTTAAATAGTGTCACACAGACTTGGCATGGTAAACGGCCCAAATTTGTCCTTGCTCCTTAAAAGCATCTAGATTAGAATTTTAAGAAAATCTGATGCTCCGTTCAAAACGATGAACAAATTCTGTTATTTTCTGCACCATAGGTCAGAACAGCTAATTATAAGAACACAGCAAAACAAATGTTTTTTTGTTAATAAAGACTGACAGGCAGGCAAAGAGGCACACAGATTGACAGACAGACAGAAAGACAGACATGAGAACCTGCCGTTATAAACTTCTATTTATAAATAATACCTGAATAATACCCAGAGACTCGCTTATATTGTCCGATTGACGACACTCTTTTAAAATGTATTAGGTATTTTCATTATGTCATTACTATTTGTTCTAGTTTAATACAGCTTATAGTTTTGTTACTGGTTTATTATGATATATCACTTTCACTTTTAGTTATTTTGGATAGAACAGTTAGGTAATAGTATTTATTATGAGTAGGAATAAAAGTGAGGTAGCAAGAAGGTCCTGGGTTCAGACCCAGGGTGGAGCAGCCTGGGTCCTTTCTGTGTGGAGTCTGCATGTCATCCCCCTGTCGGTGTGGGTTTACTCTGGGTACTCCGGTTTCCCCCAATAGGCCAAAGACATGGCTAATTAGGTTAGGTTAATTGGTGTCTCTAAATTGGCCCTTAGTGTGTGACTCTACGATGGACTGGCGCCCCATCTAGGGTTGTTCCTGCCCTTGCACCCAAAGTCTCCGGGCGGAAACCGACTAAATATGTCCCTGGGGTGGGGTGGGGTGGACAGAACCTGAATGTTCTCATAAACTCCACCGGATTGGAAATAAGACATTTCATCCTTGATATGCTGATACAGTTTTTGATTCTGATACAGGTTTTAGTTTGTCCCATGTATCTGGTTAGTCCAAGTGTTCAAAGTTACTATTAGTTCCAAGTGGCATTATGGTCATTACTCCCTTGCTAAACGACAAATCTAAAGGTTGCCTAAGACTGTTGCAGATTATTACATGTACATGACATTTGTGCTTCAAACACAATCAGCATGTAAGATGGTTACGCATCAGTGCCAGAGGACGTTTATGTAAAAAAAAAAGAGCTTATCTTTGATCTTTTGTCTGAGTAGTAGTGGAGCAGGATTACAAAAGCGGAGAGAAAATCTTTCCCTGAGAAGTTACTGCCTAACATTAACTCAAGCTGATGCATGATACGATTGCTCTCGAAAAAGTTAAGAGGACACATAAAACAGAAAATTGAAAGTGAAGGGTACAAAGCCAGTGTGATAAAAAAAACCTAACTTGTTAAGGCATTTTAGGAAACTCTTTCCACCTTCAAAAAAAAAATTGTACACCTGATACTCGCTATTGAAACATTCCAGGGTTCACTTTGTGATCACGGCCTCTTAAGCTGAACCCAATGGATCGATTTAACCCCACGTTTTAATCTCACGTTAATGCCCGTAGAGGTCCGGTGGGGGGGATGATCTGCCTCCCCTCCACTAAACGTTGTATACAGTACAACCTCTGTATCCAGACTCAACCCGCCACAGATCCTCAAATAAATGCAAATAAAAAGTCAAAGAAGCTCAATTATGGTGATTCACGGGGGTGACCAGGAGCAGGTCAAACTGGACGAGAGTGCCCCCGCATTGACTGTTCAGTAGGGTGTATGGTCACTCAAGAGTGCCAAAACACACAGTGATGGGCCATGAGCAGGAGCAGTTCTTGTGGGATCCTCTTCATATTCATTATGAATTATCCGCTCATTTTTTAAGCAGTGTACTAGACCACCATAGCCACCAATTTCTGCCTCAGTTTTTAGAAATGTGTGTTAGATTACTCAAATATTTTTTTTAACTACAGTAACAATCTTCTCACCTGAAAAGCTGACTGATTTCAATATGATGCAATATGTCCACGAGGCCATGATTTTGAATGCAATGTCACAGTACTGTGCGAAAGTCTTAGGCCACCATTTGATTAAATATAGGATTGCTTTTTAACAGTGTTATAGTAACCATCTATAATTATATCTGTCTCTGTATTATAATATAGCAAGAAAACACAATGTTTGTATATGTAAAAAAGAGCTAAAAATAAGAAACCCACAAAAACAAAACATGGTCTCTATAGGCCACTTGTACACTGCTCAGAAATGAGGGGAAATTTCATTTTGAGTTGACCATTCTACAGTCAGAGCTTGATCAGGAGTGAAAAGACTTGCTAAAGGTCACAAAGACTGGAATGAAGATCAGAGGAAAAGAGTATCATGAAGTGATGGATCCAGGTTTGAGTCTAAATCTTTGGGACGAAATAGACAAAACGTTTGTTTGCTTGGCTTATTTAACATCGCTTATCGGCATCAGTGGCCGTCCAGCGACACACACAAGGTTACATCCATACACAAGTTAATCTGAAGACCAGTCATACATGCACAAGTCAATGACAATTTAGAGACACCAATTCACCTAACACACACGTCTTCTGACTGTGAGAGGAAACCGGAGTACCCGGAGTAAACCCAGGCAGACACAGGGGAAGGACATGCAGACTCCACACAGAACGGACCCAGGCCGCTCCACCCTGGGACTGAACCCGGGACCTTCTTGCTGTGAGGCAGCGGTGCCACCCCACCGAACCCCCGTGCTGCCCAAAAATACTCAAAAATATCATATCTGGTCATTATTTCACTGATAAAACAACTACTCAAATGGTGGCCTAAGACTTCCGCACAGTAGTGTTTATCCCTTATTGTCGGTCACTGAAGTGTTTTTGCTTTGAGGTTTCCAGTCCCACTGATTAAGCAAATGACTGATTAATCCTGAGATATAAAGACAGCTGTTGTAAGAAAATGTAATATGAACAGTTCATAAAAAAAAATGGCCAAGAAGGATTAAAGTCTATCTTCCCTGCAGGGCTGCACAATGGAACAAAAATGTAGTTATAGATCATTAGCTTAATGAGCAGATCATTAGCTTAATTCGCAGGACTAAAACAGAAGTATTGGTTAGTTCACATTTTACTTCTGTAAATGAGCAGTTTTACTCAATTCTGAACAAACAGTCCTGCAGTCAGTACGACTCCCTTGATGAAGTGGTTTATCCGACACAAACAAGGATCCGAACACGAGCGCAAATGCTCATTTGCAACATGTAAGATCAATAAGCAAAGTCTTAATGCAGAATTCGGAGCTCCCCTGGTGGGTTTAGACGTTTCCAGATGGTAACCACTGCAGGGAACACAGTTAAATAAGATTTCTTCATGTCTAAATGCACTTATTTTGACAAATCAGAAGAAATGTCACAATACTACACACTGAGCCACTGGTGATTTTAAAAACCCAGTTAACTTGTTGTTAAAAAAGGTGATTAGAAATGTATAGGAGTTTCTTCCCTGCTTAGACGGTCATCTCTTTTCATTTCGAACAAACCGATTCCATATTTGAATGACTGTAAAGAAACAGAATTACATTTTTTTTTTAAAGAGCTCTGCTCAAGCCTGGACAAAGCAACGGCTCGGTTTCAAAGACACAGAGCAATAGATTTTCTCTTTTTGATAAAAATCTCATTTCACCTCCAGTTCTTTCGAGTCGTGTTTGAAGCCTGGAAATTGCAGCAGATTGTTTTGTGGCTGTCGGTATGATGCCAGGATGATGCAACAGCAGCACAAGCTCCTGACATGGTCTTTAGACAGGCAGTAAATTGTACTGCCTCAATTAGAACCTGACATCACATGCTGTCTTCTGCAACTGAATATACAGACCTGACCATATTTACTGATTAAACGCATGCATTATAGATGAGCACAAGAACACATCTCACCTTTAGATCCAGCTCTTAATATTCTCCTTTTAAATATTAACAGGAGGAGGCTCGGCTGCCATCACTGCACCAGGGACCTGGTTTTCAGTAAAGGCAGTGGTGCTTTTTGGATGGGTCAGACGTCACATGCAGACCCCACTGGCTGTGGCTGAGGGAGTGGAAATCGGTCAGATGATCCCCTGATGCTACAGCCTTAGGGATGGTTTTAGGCGGTGGTTCGGTGGGGTGGCGCCGCTACCTCACAACAAGAAGGTTCCTGGTTCAATCCCAGGGTGGGGCGGCTTGAGCCCTTTCTATGTGGAGTCTGCATGTCCTCCCCGAGTCTGCTTGGGTTTACTCCGGGTACTCCGGTTTCCTCCCACAGTCTGAAGACATGCGTGTTAGCATTGCCTGTTATTGACCACTCTAAATTGGAATTGACTTACCGATAGTGACGTTAAAGAAGCCAAATAAATAAACAAATACTGCAGGTAGTATGAATCCAAGATATTTTATATTGTGTCTGCTCAACTTTATTAGGTAACAATTCAATGATTTGGCACAAAGACAGTATCCACAAAAGGCTGAGCCTTTAGCCAATGAGAAGCCAAAATTGGCAGAAAATCTCCATGTCAACAAATACATTAGACAAGACTTGGTACACTGCATTCTCCATATTGCCCCATCTTTTTCTGATTTGGGGCTGTACAACAGAAACCCTAACCAATCCTTGTCTTGCATGGCACTCGAACACGTTCAGTGTTCTGCAGGAATACGTACCAGAGCCCCTTGAACCCTGACCAGAGTGATCAGCACTGAAATACGATCCATTATCAGGTCCACATGAAATGCAGCTTTATACACTCAACATTTTCTATCAAATCACGCATTTGGAGTCATTAGGAATTAAGAAGGAAGCAAAGTGTCACTGATGTGAAGCACCAGATTGTTAGAGCCCCCCTGGTGCTCATCTCAAAAGTCTGAACTGAATGGGATTTCCTGGATGAGATATGTGAATTTCTGTTAAATGTAGAAGCTAACCAAGTCAATAATAAAGAAGACATTTCTGTTAGTAAAGGGAGCACACAATGAGAGACACTAAAAGAGAAATAATAGACAATGAAAACCCGCCTTTTAACCCAAACGTTGTGGCCGTAAACAGCCAAACAACATGGTCACACCTCGACAGCCGAACCAACACCGCAGCCGAAGTCTGACAAGTGTAAGTCATTTCCTAACTATGTAAGCTTGTTTGTTCACGTTTTGACAAAAGACTGTTCTTTCTCGGTTGATGTGTTTAGAGATTTAGGCCAAGTTACTCACATTTGTGTGAATGCCTTTCCTCTAATCATTTGTACCAAGCAGTAAATGGTGTTTGTACATGCATTCTCCTGTCCTATTGTGAGTAGTACTCCTTTGTTTGTCCCACCACTAGCTGCATATTCTCTCAAACCTATTACTACATAAACCGGTACACAATCACTTATTAAGTCCCTGTTTAATCTGGCTGATTTTTTTAAATGCTGTCTTCTAAAAAAAAGTTGTTTAAACGACACGGTATCATTGACACATTTGCGTATTGTTTGCACTGAGTTTACTTGTGAAAATATCCTTTTTATGTACACATAAAATATGTATTTGACTACGGCAATGTGTGGTCGACGGGCATTTTAGCCAACATTCTATCTCACATTTCATAAAGGCAAGTACCTGTATTTAAAATATATAAATAAATCAGAGGCTAAAAGAGTAATCTTGGAATGGGACAACCACTGGACAACCAGAAACCAGATATTATTTGGGATATAAACAGAACTACCTGAAGAGCTCCCCCTTGTGGTGACCTGCTAAACTTAGACAGATCCGTGAATTGGCCTCACCTAAACAGAAGTGAAATATTCCAAAGCCTGTTAGGATTGATGATTTTCTCTCTGTGTGCAGTGCCAGCATACTGCGGTTCAGTACAATGCCCAATCTCTGCGAATGGGTCACGTTATAGAAAGAAAAAGGCCACTTGGAAATGCGTGGAAGATGAGTGCAGGCAGATTGGAGGAGTGTGATGGAAGCAGCATGAAGACACGAGGCAAACTGTCAACAAGGACTTGGAGACTCATGCAGCCTAAGATGGAACTCCTGGGTGACTGCTTTTGTTAGGACCACGTGACTGGCCAAACCTGTAGACGCATGAGGGTCAAGCACGTGAAACGGTACGAGATGGACAGGACAAACAGATGGGATGAACCGACAGACAGATGGACAGCCAGTAAAAAAACAAGACGGCATTTTCGTCATTTTGGTGGCGCGCTTGTCTCCAGCTGCCTGCAGAGGCAGGGGGCACTAAGCGCTGCTCTGCGATCATCTGGCATGCAGTGCCAGGCATGCTGGGCTAGCAGAAGAAGGAGGGAGAGGTACCAACCGTGAGCAGCGGGTTCGGTGCTGGGCGCAGCGTCTGAGCGCACGAGGAGAGGTGTGACAGGCGGCGGCGGGAAGAAGGGAACAGGAGAGCATGAGAGCATGCAAAAAAAAGGAGAAACGAAGGGGGGACAGAAACGGAAACAATAAGCAAGAGACATTTACACACAACTAAGACCTTGCAACAAGCCCAGGAGAGAGAGAGAACAAAAAAATAAAGCAAGAGCACTAAGGTTAACCAACTGGAATACAAATATAACATCATACATCAAAGTAAATAGAGCATCGCCACCCAACAGGCAGCACTGTTACGACCCGCTCTGGACTCGTTTGTTTCTAGGAAAATGGAGCAGCGCTTTTGAACCGAGGGACTGAGGGCGTAGAACAAACATGGAGCAACAATAACAGACATTTATAAATATATAGACGAAGAGCTGAACAAAAGCTTCGATAAAGATTAGGTTTTCACAACAGCCACATTATAAAGTCCATTCTCAAAAAAGCACTGGGACTGTGGTGGCCTAAGGTACCAAGTTAAGGCACTGGACTATGGTCGAGAAGGTCCAGAGTTCAAATCCACCTCTTGGGTCCCTGAGCAAGGCCCTTAACCCACAACTGCTTGGATTGTAAGTATTAATTGTATTAAAAGTCGCTCTGGATACGAGCATCTGCTAAATGATAAAATTACATTTACATTATTTAGCAGACTCCAGAGTATCCAGAGTGACTTACAACTGATACAGTATTACAATCCAAGCAGTTTAAGGGCCTTACTCAAGGACCCAACAGTGGCAGCTTGGCAGAGGTAGGGTTTGAACCCTGGACCTTCTGGTCCATAGTCCAGTGTCTTACCCACTAGGCCACCACAGTCCCATTAAAAGTAAATGTAAATAGCAGTAACACTGTTTTGAGTACTGATGGTAGGACAGGGTCAGGTGCTACAGCATTACTCTGGCTCTCAAATGTGTCATTACTAGACCGAAACAGTTTTTTAGTCAACAACGCTGGAGCTGAGTGAAGACCAAGACCGGGAGTGGCCGAGGCAAGGCAGAGAGTGGATTAAGCCATTTTTTATTATACAAGAATAGAAGAAAAACAACCTGAAAAATGTAAAACGTTTATAATTAATTTTACCTTCATTGTAATTCTTTATATGTGATAAATGAATACATTAATATTAATTTAACACATTTTGACAAAATGATTAATTATTGTTATATTATAATCTTAGTCAAATGTAGGCATTTTTGGAAGGAAACAATGGCGATAATTCTTCTGTCCAACTTCAGAATCAACTCAAACTCAGATTGATTATTATTATAAACAGATTATTATCTCTTTATCGATTCATATTTTACATAGTGTTTTCTAGCGTCTGCACTTTTAAATGTTTCTCTTGTTTTATTCGATGTTACCCATTTTCCCATTTTATCTGTTCTTTTTGTTTTCAACACTTTTATTTATCCGTTTGCTTAAACAACGTGAAACATTTTTTAAAACGCGCTACATAAATGAAGCTTATTATAATTACATGTAAAAACATAACATTTCAATTCAACCTCAAATGAAAACTATCCTAAACTTTACCAAGTTAAGCGATTGGACATAATAAAAAAAAAAAGACTGTTTAGATTTTCTGACTGACTTTCAGAAATTAGTAGTAGTTATGTTTATTTATATTTATATTCCATGTGCGTTTTGATTTTGGTTTTATATTGTGTAAAATTGTTTGCATGCAGTTTTCTTGTACCATAAAAAAAGACTGTGTGACTACGGTAATGTCCGATCAGCGACCACGTTGCTGAGCGACCCGTTTCACAGAACGCCATACGATCGTTAAGCGGTGATACTTGTATATCAAACGAGCTACACTCATTATCTGACTACAGCTTCTGAACTGAAGGCATGCTGCTAAACGGACGTAATAACGTAGGTCACAGGCTTGCGTGATAATCATTCGGTGACAGGTTCGGATTTATTTTCAGCTTTCATTGTACTTTTGGCAACTGCTGACTTACATCTGAGCCCTGCTTTTCTTCCTGCCACATGTTAATGATCTTATTCCGAAATGTCGAGCAGCGGCAGCCCTCATCCGACTGCATTACCTTAGGGCACAAAACACTTCAAATGAACTGGGAAAGCTTCTCTGCTTGTTACAGGGTGGAAAAACATTGGGGATGACAGCCGTGGTCGCAACATCAGAAACTTTGGCCTTCAATCGTAACTGAACGCTGGCTGCTTTCACTCCGTTAAGATTAGGCCGAGGCTTACTGATGGATGTCGGGTTGGGTTAGCGCTCTCCACCATGCTGGTGGGAGCTGGGCAGAGTATGGCGGATGCTTAGCATCCGGAGCGCACCACGTTGGCTGAGATGAGACCGGCGTGTTAGCTGCACCGTGAGATGAAACGCAGCGAACGAGTGAAAGGTGTCTGCTCACCAATCAAAGAAGCGAGTCAGGAGACGCAGCTCGTCAGCGTGTCACAGCCGAGGCTCAAAACACAGTCGCTTCTCAGCATGGAAACACAATGCGGAGCAAGCAGAAGATCTAGGAGTGTGTCTATGTCAGGTCTAAGATATCAAAAGAACAAACTGAGAGGAACACACCTCACATGTACACGTGACCCCTATCTTACGGCGAAGGTTCAGAAAAGATTCCATAGCATGAGGAGCCGCTCAATACAAAGTCACGGTCTCACGATTAAAGTCTGCCATTCTAGTGCTCACCAAAGTACATAAATGGAAAACATCTTTATAGTGATGGATCTGGTGGGGGCCAGTGCCTCTGTGCCAACAAGTTCCACATGGCAGCACTGCACATTTAAGAACAAAGTAATTAGACCCTATAACAATGCAGCCCACTGCTAATGGGCTAGGCTAGTGGTTAAGACAGATAAATATTTAGCTAAAACCAAACTAAATTATCTTCTGCTTAATCCACATAGGGCCGCGGGCCAGCCAGCCTGACACACACACAGACACACACAGACACAGACACAGACAGATACACAATAAAGGCCACTTTTAGAGACAACGATTAACCTAACAAGCACCTGGACTGTGGCAGTACCCAGAGTAAACCCATGCAGACATGGAGAGGACATGCAGACTCCACACAAAAAGGACCCAGGCCGCTCCACCCCGAGATTGAACCCGCGACCTTCTTGCTGTGAGGCAGCGGTGCTACCCACCGAGCGGACCAGGGCATATTTCATTATGGGATATTTCATTCATTCATCTTTTGTGAGCAATATAGTTTCAGTTAAGATAGTTGTTTTATTTTAACGTGTGCAAATTGTATTTGGCAAACTAAAAGCACTTCAGATCAGACAAACCTTGTGCACCCCATGCGATCTTTGGCACCTCCCTAAGGGATCCCCTACACCCCAGGTTGGGAACCGTGGGTCCAGAACTATTAGTGCTTAGTGCTTTTTAGCTTGACAGTTATAAGGTAAGGACTTACTTTGATTACTTTAGATTATTTGGGTCCATGCAGCTCGTGGATGGTTTGGATGGAGTCCATATATGAAAATACAGGCAACTCTGAGCATCGATGCTGTGTCCATAGGAAGAATTATGAAAGAAGACTGTTTGTCACTGGGACATTAGTAAAAATGCTTGGACCCTGTCACATTGGTTCACCTAGGCTGTACTGAGTCAGAACATAAAAATCACACTAGAACGACGACGTAACCTTCCAACAATGACCGAAATGTCAATTGGGGAAAAGAGTTACTTTTTACCAAAAGGCTGAACACCAAGACTAACCAGGTATTTGGGACAAGCTAAAAACTACATCAAAATCAAAACCTGCATCAGCAAATCAAGGATTAAGTGTCTTATTCATAATTTCCAGGCCAGTTTAGTTTATCACGTGGTTCAGAGTGCAACCCATAATTAATAGAAAAGCTTATTATGAAGAGATTTTCAAAATAAAACGACGAGGAGCAGTTAAGAGTGTTAAGAGAGATGTGTTACCAGTGTGTATCGATCCACTGCATTGATTCACATTCAGTATCAGTCACAAAATACCTAAGTGCACACTAAAAGTAATTACGATGTAGAAATACCACCCACTAAAGCTAAATCAAATCAAATCATTCATCAGTTTTAACATCATTTAACTTGTAGGGGACCAGAGTGCCATTTATTGTTCTTATTTTCTAGCAAAAAGATCAATCAATCAATCATATAAACTATATAAGTGAATTAAAGCTACAGAAACTAACATGTACACTTACTTTATTATCTATTTGATCCTGGACATGGTCATGAGAGAGTCAGTACCTAACCGGCAGTATAGGCCTCAACGCAGGAACAGAACGGCAGAATCCATTGCTGGGCTTGACCCACCCACACTTTCATATCACACACTAGGGGCACTTTAAAGACGTCAAATTAACCTAATGCGCATGTCTTCAGACTGTAGGACGATACTGGAGCACCTGGAGTAAACCCAAGTGGACATGGGGAATACATGTAGACTGCACACAAAAAGGACCACTGTGGCCTGACGTTCTCACTGTGAGGCAACAGTGCTTCCCACCTCCACCCCCTAATTTGTACAGTAGTGTCCAAAAGCCAAAAGTCTTAGGCCAACATTTGATTTGAAGTTTACATTCAAATCATACATACTGTGGAAGGTTCGACTAATCTATCCCGAACTACACAATACTGTATATTAATTACAAGTTATTTAATTAAGTTAATTAACAAACTGCAAGTTCCTGTGGAAAAAAATATTGCAGGCTATTAAAAAAACAAAACACAAAGAATTTAATGAAACAAAACCAATTTTCCAACACTGACAAGAGACTCCGTTGGTTATGTCTGTATGCAGAGTAGATTATGAATCAGTGGAGCTCTTGAGGGGTGGTACGGTGGCTCGGTGGGTAGCACTGCTGCCCCACGGCAAGAAGGTCCTGGGTTCAGTACCAGGGTGAAGTGGCTGCGTGGGTTTACTCGGGGGAACTCCGGTTTCCTCCCACAGTCCAAATACATGCATGTTAGGTTAACTGGTGTCTAAAGTGGCTTAGTGTGTGACTGTGTGTGCGCCCTACTATGGATTGGCACCCCGTCTAGGGTCGTTTCTGCCCAGATTTGCCGGGTGGGCACCGGCTGGCCCGCGACCCTGTGTGGATTACGCAGAAGAATCACATTACAGATTACGCAGAACATACTCCGTGATTGCTCCGTGTGAGACATTCAAGCACATAACCTCAAAAAAATGCGAAAGGTGGGCATGTATAGGGGACCTAAATGAAAATTTCAAACCAATGTTCATATTGTAAAGTTTCCATTAAAACACTCTTTACAGGAGTAGACAGGGAAACGGAAGCTGGAGGGCCGAGTGACGGACCCGGACTGGATTTACTGATCCTCAGGGACAGGATTAATACGGGACTTGCTCCGAAATAAGTATTACAATCCACCACTTGTCCTGCTCTCCCTCAATCATGGGAGGGGTCCCTGGGAGCTTGCTAACTCTATTACTGAGAAGTCCAGTGGCACAAGCTTCCATCAATAAGCTTGCTGAGGAGCAGCAGTGATACCGTCCCCCGAACGACTTTTTGTCTCCGCTTGGATCACCTGAGACGCTGTCCTTGCTGACATCAGCAGCTGATATCAGCAGACATGACAGCAGGCAGACTGCACCATGGCTAATTGCAACAGCTTTGTGTGCCACCGGAGACTGAGCCAGTGCCTAAGGGAAGGGCACATGCTGAAATTCAGAAATGCATGGCAGAACAGGCACAAAAAAGCTTACCTCACACACTTTTAGAGACAGATCATAAATAATAAAAGTAAAGACTGAATTAGGACTGAGATGATTTAATATGGTGTGATTTTCTAATTTGTCCAGACTGTAGTCGCAATTATTTCCCAGACTTTTACAGCAAGGAAAAAAACATCTATAAAAGGTTACAATATAGCATCAGGTTTTCACAATTAATTACAACTACTAAAGAATATTATTCTCCTTTGCCAAATTCCTTACTTTTCTCAAATTACACCCTAAAAATAATTGACATCAGTAACATTGTTCCCCGATTTCCCATGGGGTTAGTTTACGACAAATCCATCATAAGTTCTCAAACAGCAGGTGGAGGAGTGCAAGATCTCTAACATCCACCAGCTACGTGAGCTTTTAGCAGATGCCCTCATCCAGAGCGACTTACAACTCGTACAGTCTTACAATTCGAGCAATGTTAAAGGCCTTGCTTTAGGACCCACCTGTTTGGCAGAGGTGGGATTTCAAGCCTGGACAATCAGGTCCAGAGTCCAGTACCTCAACCACTAGGCTACTGCAGTAGTAAAGGCAGGGCTGGGAAATATTGCTGGCCACAGAAAAAAATGGACACTTCTTGGCCGTTTTTACTTAGGTGTGTACTCAGTTTTGTTGCCAGTGATTAAACCATGTGTCTATGTGGCTGTGTGTTGAGTTATTTCGAGGGCACAGCAAATGTACACTGTTATACAAGCTGTAGACTGATGACTTCACATTGTGATGTGACACATCTTCAGTGTTGTGCCATACAAATACATAATAAAATTGTAAAAGTGGAGATACTGTAAGTACCGTATATTTAAATATGGCATTTAAGCTTAACACAGGTGTCCGTGTCTGGACCAATCACAACATAATTACCTTAAAGTGGGGGCTTAAAATGTCCCTATACTCAAAGTTCTAAGGACTACTATCAAAGTCAGTTCCTGCAGTTCGACAAAGGGGGCACAGAATTATAACCAAAGCAGTTTAAAGATTATTCTTGTTACTATTATTTTTGGTCATGGTTATTAAAGAGGACATTTTATTTATAAATTTTCAAGCAAGCTAAAGGTAAGAACAGGCAGGGGTCTACGGATCTCAGATCAAATGTAAAAATTGGCGCTCCAAAAGCTAAAGGAAAAGGAAAACGCCTACAGAAAAACAGGAATGGAAGCACTTAAGTTATTACAGTCTTCAAATTCAGCCCAATCTTGTTGAAGGGAGCTGAAAGCTGCTGAAATAAAAGGATGTACAAACAACAAGAGACCATCTTTAGGGTTAAAGAAAAGCTAGACTGTAAGAGTACACTGTAAGAACAAAAACCGCTTTAGTGTGTGAATCAACAGCCTAAAGCTTCACCCCAATACAGATGGATCTGCTTTTGAAGAGGGAGAACAGGAGTATCTGGCAAATACAGGACAAAAAGATGTGAATGATGGTGCAGGACCAGGACCAAGTTGAAGTGCTTCTTACCATGTTGCATTTCTGGTAAACAAAACAAATGAGTCGAGTAATGAGTGCCATTGCTGTTTTACATAAAACTACAGAACTACATTGAATAAATAAATACAATATAAACAAAATAATAAAAAAAAACAATAGCTAAAAATAGTAAAAAAAAAAAAAAAGAACATGTTGGCCATTCCTTTGTTGGTACACAAAAGGCAGTGTTGATTTTGTAGATTAAATTTATGAAGTAAGATTAAACTGTATAACTTTCTAAATACTCCTTTGTAATTTCGCACCTGATCATAGAGCATGGACAAGTCCTACAGAAGACGGATAAGCAGTTGGTTATGAGGGATGTTACAGTGCTGTGTGAAATTGGTGGTCTTCCTGGGTGTCGGTTGCTATGATACAGCAGCTGCGTTAACCGTGCATCAGAATCACCAATTCTATTTTCAGTTACCTGTGACGAACAGCAAAAGTTTTACACTGTGTTGATAACTCTTAGATCACAAGCGATATTGCAAATCACTGCACGCAGACTGCAGCGACACCCAGAAAGGTCACCAATTTCAGCCAGCACTGTTACATCCCTCATAGCCAAATTCAGAGAAAATGAAACGGTGGACGACAAGAAACGTAGTGATCATCTGAAGAACCGCTACCGACCAAAGAACCTCAAAGGTTTTAAAACGCCTTTGAGAAAAGGCTGTCCATTGACAAACCCTGTATGTACACTGCTCACAAAATAAAGGCATGTATCAAAATGAATATGAAGTGATTAAAAAGAAGAATTTGATTTTATTTCATTAAACAAGATAATCAGAAAAGCAAATGAAAAGGTCAATAAAAGTTGTTCGCTAACAGAAATGAGATATAAATTCTGTTATGGTGATTTAATAGCAGGTGATGTATTCATGGGGGTGAACAGGAGCATGTCAAATTGGACCAGAGTGCCCCCACATTGTCTGTTCAGTAGGGTGTATGGTCACCCAAGAGTGCCAAAACACACTGACAGTGATGGGACATGGACAGGATCAGATTA
>JAUZST010019545.1:0-32919 GCA_034779995.1 Parotocinclus haroldoi
TATTATTATTATTATTATTATTATTATTATTATTATTATTATTATTATTATTATTATTATTATTATTATTATTATAAATAATAATAATAATAATAATAATAATAATAATAATAATAATATTAGTAATATTATTATTAGTAATATTATTATTAGTAGTAGTAGTATTATTATTAGTATTATTATTAACAGTCCTAATAGTTTATATTATTATGGACATAATAACAGAAGGCAACAGTTTTATTTTCATTTTATATTCGTATGTCTTAATATTACTTTAACATTCTAACTTTAAAACCATTAAAAAACCCCAAAGCACAATATGACAGTATAGATCTGACTATTTATTTATTATGAATTTCTATTTATTGCATGGAATTGCACATTAATATCAATAAGCTCTAAACAAAAGCATATCAGGTTTTTAACACCTTGAATAATTTTGCATTTTATTACAATTTAATTATTTTTTTTACGTATATTGTATTGCATAGAACAACATATGCTATCTTAATAAATATAGATGTGGAAAATTAGTATTATTGATATAATAACGCCAAACAATACAAAAAGCCAAGGGTTCTAAAGCACATGTTCTTTAAAAGCACAGTACGTAAGCAGGTTCCGGATAGGATGCCGCTAGGACTCGAACCCGGGTCGTTGGGGACTGGTGGATTGAGCACCACAAGTCCTTGGCAGGCTTAAATGAAAGTGTTTATTGATTTGTAATATTATTGATTATTAACTGCTCTTGAAATGTGTTTAAACAGGACCTAGTTTTAATAAAGAAGTAAGAGTTTTTCCTGCACACTTTACCTAATCATTTCCTCTAGAGCCTCTTGCACATGTACAGGTTCTTTTCTAAAATGAAATCACCCTGTCAGTGGATTGCCAACTCCAGGACTATAATGCAGGAGTTTGTTTATATGAATCCATGGTATTGATTAGAGATGATCAGGTATCAGATCTTACCTGCATGACTGCAATTAATCCACTGTGTTCTGCTACCTTTAGTGGCTCTCTGATTCTGTGCGAGTGTTCCGAGTGTTCCTGGTACGAGGTTTTACTCACAACTGTCACACCGAGCAGGAACAGCAACACCTGTCCTACCTGAGTGACATCACCCCATCATAACCTGGCACAATAAGACTTAACGACACACTGTATGCATTCTACTCTCTCTCTCTCTCTCTCTGTGTATGTGTGTGTGTGTGTGTGTGGTGGAATGCAGACCGGGACGGGTTCAACCAGTTCTGAAGAAAACCGAATATGTATAATTATTACAACGATCATAAATATTGCACATTGTTGACAGAAAGTATGAAGGAAAATGATAGGAGCGATTACTGATAATGATTGATTATTAAATAAACAATTTAGAAATAAACAGCAGAACTGTTTTATGCAAATAAATATAGATTTTTAGGCCAAAAAAAAGCTAAAATAAAATGTTTTTTTTTATTAAAAGTAGTAACAGATAAAAAAAAATAGATAAAAGATAAAAGTATTAATCATGTAAAAATAAAAAATAATACATCTTTTTGTATATATAATTTACAAACTATAACTTAAAACATAACTACATAAATAAAAATAAATAGCAATATATAACTATTATACAGTTAAAAAAATGTGGACTTGCATAAAAACATGCAGAAAAAATCTTTTTTTTTTGTTTTATTTCTATTCCGTAATTGTATTCATTATAATGTATTATATAATTATTGTAATTATTACTAAAATAATATAATGATATATTATTATATATATTATATGATTATTAATAATAATTGTATTATTATTTATAATTACTTATAGTTATCTAATTAAATTCATTATATTTATCAAAAAATAATTGAAATACATTTTACTCTCTAAAAATACTTTTAAGAATTTCAGAAAAGTATTGATTTATTAATATTTAAAAAAACACCACAGAAAAATTAATTAATCAAAACCATAATGTATAATATAAATATTAAAATATTTTATTTATTATTTTATAGTACTATACTAACTTAATACCTTAAAATAAACAAAAAAATAAATTAAATTCCAATATATTTTATATTTGCACTATTATACCATAATACATCTATTATTGTATGTCTTTGCTATTTAAATCAACAAATTATACATATTACATAAAATTTTATATTTTTATATATATATATATATATTTTTTTTTTTAATATATATATGTAATTTATTTTTATTTATATGTTATATAATAAATAATACAGAATACCGTAGTGAATAAATAATGTTATTTCTACTTCCAAAATTAATAGTTTATTAAAATGACTTATTAATTCTGCAGAAAATATTTAATGTCTTATTACAGAAATCTGAATACAGAATATTGTTTAACATTTTGTTCATAGTTTAAATAAATATTATTAATAATAATATATTAAATATTAAATATTTATAAATATAAAGATAGCTAGAGATAAAATTAAATACAAATAAATTACAGAGGATACATTAATACAAAAAAAATATTTCATGCATTAATAATTATTATACTTATTATACTACTTATATTACTATTATTATATTACTACTATTATATTACTTATTATAGTTTGAAGTATTATTATATCATAATTACTATGATACAATGTTATAAATGTACGATTTGTACTAATGTACAATAATAGATCAATGCATTATCACAAAAATCAGATACAATAATATTTGCTATCTTGAAAAAGTGTTTTGTTCATAACATAAGTAATCTATTATGAATAATAAAGCATGGATTATATGAATAAATGATTATGATGTGATAAAATACAGAAAGAAGATTTCTTTCTTCTTGGGTGTTTTAAGGTAAAACGGGAATACTGGGTGTAAGACTAAATGAACAAGCCATAATTGCTTGGTGTATATAATGAACCGAGTCACTACAGGTCTGAATAGCTGAATGGCTTTTTTTTTTTTTAAAGAAATACACCCACGCATCTCACCCTGCCCAGCCCTGAATTACACCAGGATTCTGCCCATGGTTAATAGTTATTAAGCACTTAAGATAATTGAGCCATTAAATAGGTATTTTATATTTAATTGGCTAGTGAACCTAAGCCTTGTTTAACAGGTAAATAATTGGAGGATTAATTTGGTATATTTTGGACAAACGCCACACGTTTATAAAGGCGAAACACAGAAGGCTATGAGACATCTGGAGACAACTTTTCAAGGGAGACAGATCGTTTTTTTTACGCCCCAATTTTTGATTGACACAAAAAATTATTAGTCACAAACTGGCCGACCACTGAAAGCGAATCCACCCACTTCTTCAGCTCCAACCTGCAGAACAAGGACGGCCCAGAAATGCCTTCTGGTGCCAAACGCTTGTTGCTTATTGATATAAATGAGGCATGCATTTTGGGAAACGGTTATCAGGTCTCCCATAGATGATGCGTGAAGGTGCACAAACGTTTGCACAGGGTTATAATTATTTGTTTTTAATTTATTTAAAGCATTTAGAGGAACAAAAACATAGTGTACTAAGGTGTAACGCTCACAAACATAGGGGACATTTCCAAAAAGAAAGTGTGCATGTGTCATAAGGTCTCTTCAGTTCCTCCAGAACGAGTCTTATCAGATTTTCTCTGCAGAACTACGCAGATGGACCAATTAACTAATAAATGAGGTGGAACATGCCTGAGATCTAATTGTGTGCCATGCTGTGCTTGGTGTGCCCTGTACAGACTGTGCCAGAGTGCCTTTTGGACATAAATCATAAATCAAACTGATGCGCAGACCTATATTCTTTTGTGCACAGTCATTTGTGCATAACTGAGGAACCGAGTGTGCCTCCGATATGGAGACTCTCCCATCTGTGGAATTTATACTTACATGCAGGGGCGTGGCAGCAAATTCTGGGCCCTGTACACTCTCAATGTCAGTGGGACCCTATACATGCCAGTACACGAGGAACCTGAGCAAAAAAAAACAAACAAATCAGGATTTTCATGGGCCCCTCTCCCTACTCGGGCCCTGGGTAGTCAGGTCCACTTTTCCCCCCTACTACCACGTCCATGCTTACATGCATCTATTATCCTGTCACAATCAATTACAACTGTCATGGCGGCCTCAGTAGCCACGCTAACAGTTACAAATCCTAAAGGAATTCCAGACGCTTCTTTCTTTCTGCTACGTTAAGGCAAGTTGGCAGCGGATGTGTCAAGGCACTCGATTGTCCAGGGCAGCTTTTTTCACCTGAACATGCTGGGTCGAGCTGAAAACATGCATGTTTCAGTTTGATACCGCAAATACCTGTAATTCTGAATAGCTCATTGTGTTTTAAGTGTCACGAAGCGAGCCGAAACGCTTCACTGCCTCATTGATGCCAGTTCAGATGTTATCTGCGTTTCTTCCTCGACAAACCTGTTTCCTTATTGCAAAAACAAGACGGTAAGTTAAGGACAGTTTAAAATTTCAATCCTACATCCTTGCCTTTCTTTGAAAGTCTACAGAATTACAAATAGTACTAGATAGAATCGTGTGCAGCATTTAATCACGATCACTCAGGCACCTGATAATCGGACTTTTTTAGGCTATAACCGTCAGTCGTGTGAGACGATTTTGTAATCCATATGGGTCTGAGCACGATCTCCGTTTCCATGGTGACGGTCCATCCTAGGTGCGTCCGAGCCCAGAGAAGTGGGCGGAGCTGGTGGACGTGGTTATAACAAGAGGCTTGCTTTTTGGTACAGTAAAATTTTAAGTGGTATTTGTGAATGTAACTCTGTATTGTAGAGCTTAATTAAGGTTTGATAAAGTAATCCCTTACCCGTGTGCTCCTATCAGATAGTGATGCAGTGCCGTCTGAGGGAGTGCTGAGAGATCACCGAAATTTACATTTAGGGCATTTGACAGACGCCCTCATCCAAAGCGACTTACAACTTATACAGTTTTACAACCCAAGCAATCGTCGGTTAAAGGCCTTGCTTAAGGACCCAAATATGGCAGCTTTGGTGGAGGCGGGATTTGAACCCTGGACCATGAGGTGTAGAGTCCAGTGCCTTAACCTGTAGCCACTACCACAGTCCCAATTCCTCCAGATTCGGAATGGTTAAAAGATATTGTGTTTTATAGAGAAAGAAATATCTACAGTAAATCCATTCTAATCTTTCTTTGAGGAAGATCATTTATAATCATTTGGTGATAAACTGGAGGGAGTTCCTCTGATCATCTTTACTCCTTAAACCCTCAGCCTTTCCTGGCCGCTTCTTTCGGACCATCTCTATTTAGGTTTTTTTTTTTTTACCTCATTTCTAGCCCTTAATTACCCCCCATCAGAACTGTTTTTGGAATGCGTTGCTGGCCTACAATGCAGAAATGAATGTTTATCAGCAAACAAAACAAGGTCAACCAGGAAAAAGAAAACAAAAATTGAAGCCAAATTTCAAATCAGTACTCCATAAAGACACGTGGGATGACCTGGCTTATTTACAGGCACGTCCATAAGGGTTAATGAAATACTAAAGTTTGGATTATCACACTGATAAATATCATCCTGTTACAACAAGGATTAAATAATAATTAATTGTAATTAAAAAATGTAATGTAAAAAAAACAAGTTCTCTCAACTTCCTGATGCATGAACGTGCACCTTTTTTAAAAAACTTTATATAATATCAGTCTCATAGCTGTGCAAATCTGAGATAAAGTTACAGCGTTACGCAAACAGTTTGGGTCAAAGGAGCCAAGTCAGGTATCGTTGATTTTCGTTAATGAAAGCCTTGTGCATATTTAAATCGTCCATGCTGTTGTTTTCACACACGCTCTTGGATTGTGATTATTATCTGTTAATCCTCCACTTCCAGCTCAAGCTCACCAACACAATGACGTTGCATGACAAATTATATATAGATATATTTTTATGTTCTACAGCACAATGCCACAGATGCGTGGGTGTGAGCGCGAGAACATTTAAGGAGCCACTAATTCCTGCGTAATTGGGGCCCTTGATTGTATTAAAGTGCATCAATCTTTGCGCTTATCATCTGAACAAACTGGAAAATAAAATTCCAGGCAGCACATGTTCGGTCCTGCCAGGGCCCTGACACACAATTCCACTTTAATAACACAATGACACCTAATTACAGGTTGTGCCTTGTGTAAGGTAGATGTGTCACTGAGCTTAAGAGTGAAGGTACAAAATAATACCAATATCAAACACAGGTACCTGCTCATGTGCAATTACCAAATCAGCTCGACCTGAAGCATGCAGGAATGCGGTTAAGACCTTCGACTGATATCACACACCGGGATGGATGGGATTCATTCCAACTGGGCTTTAATAGTGGAAGCGTCTCTGGACCCACAGCAGGTACGGAAACCTCTGGAGAGGTTATGAACTTCCCTAAATTGCATCTCCTTACCAGAATTTGTTTGGAATTAGAAGCCTTTTTACTTTTACTTTTTAAGGAACCATAATGTTGTTTTAGATATAGTTGATGCAGCACAGCTGGTGTTTGGTGTTTGTGTTACATAGGGGCATCCACATCCACTGTTTACCACAGACCTAGAATGGCAGACCCAAAGAGAACCAGATTCAAATTAAGAATGACAAAGACAGATTGGGTGTTTTCTGAGCATCCCTGGTTCGTATCCTACCTCAGGCAAGCTGAGGTTTGTCACTGAGGTTGCCCAACACTACTGATATCTCAGAAGCACTCACACAGGAGATGAAGCGGAAGCTGAATCAGGCTTCAGGTGCATTCAGCTCTAGAAGAAGAAGCAGAGGCAGATTATGAATAAAAGGAGTGTCAATTCCACACCCACAGTCATTAATTACCCCAGGACTTCATTATCCTCACCTACTCTTCCCAATACAGTATAAACCACACCCGTGTTACCATAGAAATGTTTAACCGTGATAGAATTACTCAGCTGCAGTGTGTTTGTGATTTGATCCAAGACCAAGCAGGATCAGGATTTAAGTGTCTCGCTGACGCCCTCATCAGACACCAAAGGGATAATTCTAGTTAGGATTTAGCAATTAGAATAACCATTGGGTCTGGTGGATTAGGGTTATAGTTTAGAGTTAAGTTCAGGTATTAGGATTTGGTTAAAAATTAGGATTGGAGTTAGGGATTAGGAATCCGGTTTAGGATTTTGGATTATTGTTAGGATTAAATGCAGGGTTAAGGATTAGTGATAGTGTTAGAATCTGGGATTGGGATAATGCATTATGATTAGGGTTTATGATTAAATTTAGGACTGGAGTTAGGGTTTAAGGGTAGGAATTAGGATCAAGGTTTGGGATTAGATCTGGGGATTCGTGTTATAGATTAGGATCAGAGTTGAAGTTAGGGTTAGGGATTAGGATTACAGTAATGATTTATAATGTTTTTATTTTATGTAACTTGCTACTGAGACATTTAGTTCTTAGCATAGTTCATCCATAGAGTTCCATTTTTAATGTCCTGTGACTGTACTGCTTAGCGTATTTAAACAGCAATAATGTTTTATGTGACCTTCGGGTGCTCTCTAAATTAGTGCTAAGTAAGTAAGCGAATGAATTTGGGATTCAGCTCTGTTTTGTTGATATTATTAATGAAATTATGAATCACAAGCAGACCCTTAAGGTCTCAAGAACGAAACAGGTTGGTACATTTACAGCAGTGTTATCGCAAAGCTATTTATGTGACACCCAACTTCCAAAAGAATTACTTTATCATAATCAATATCGATATAAGGTTAAATCGCTTTAGAGTTCATCTGGACGGCATCAAACCACGGTGGGTCTTGGTCTTGTAGGCAAAAATGGCAACGATTATTTGTTTATTTTTGAGGCATTCTGAACGTGTACACGTAAAGGGGGATTTCTAGGGAGATCTGATTCATGTCGTACCTTTATTATATTCTTTACATTGAAATTAATACATGCGAATCTAACCATCCGCCATGATCGCTTCAGGATTTCCCGACGTTACTTGCGGATCGTTTGTGTTCGTCACCAAGGACGAGCCATGAGCAGCCAATAGGAGGAGACGATGACACGAGGTTCGACCAATCAGGAGCGGCGCAGTGTTAAAGCCATTTAAAAGGGGGATATTTGAAATTAAACAGTCAGTGGTACAGCTGCTCGGCTCAGGCAGCATTTATAGTAGCTTTACTTTGTATAGTTTAAGCTAAATCACCGTTTTACAAAGGACAATAACCTTAAATGGTGTAGACAACAGTTATAGGGTTTTTTTTAAGGTTTGTTGAATCCTGTTTTTTTCAAATTATTTTTCAATTCTGTGTATTTTACTGCGTTGTAGCTTATAATCAGCTAGCCGTCTGAGCTAGCGGATCAGAAGTTTATTTCGAGGGTCTATCCGGCGCTTTGGTGTCAAAGTTCGGACGTTGTAAGTATGTTTAAATGCAAAGTAATACGACCTGTTATGTTCAGTTGTTTGTTTTTAATGTTGCTGCGTGTTTTGGAAACGTAAAGTCGAGTCGTTGGGCTACACAGAGGCTGCTTAGAGGTTATGTCCTGATTCGTGCTTTGAATAACCTGTGGTACACTACATTGGACGTAAAACGTTCAATATCTATTATTCCATTTAGGGCACCTATGTAGTCAGGATGACGTGATTTAGGGTACAGCCATTTGAACTAGGCGTTGTACTTAACAGCTTCGTTTAGCGTCACGTTTGCAGTGATGAAAACGACTTTATATGCAATGTTTTGTTTAAAAAATTACACTTAACGACGTGAAATGTACCCGTTAAGCTCTCGTACTAAAAGTTTCGAGTTTATATTGCACAGTTTCATTAACACAACCACCAATCTTTGATTACAAAAATATTTATGCGAAGTTGGAATGTATGAATTTTATGCATGTTTTTCACGCGTAGGATTCCTGCTTTGGAACAGTGTGCTTATGTATAACTGTCTAACTATCCACTTCATAACTCTTGTTCTCCCAACTTTGCTGTTGCTTCAATTGGTCAACAGGGGCCACTAAAGGCACCATCAAGTGGCCTCAAAGCCTCTCCGGCTCGCTTACTTTAATTGGCGTGAATATTCGGTCGTCATGGAGACGCTGGCACTGTTTTATAAAGTATACGCGACACGCGTGTCTCATGCTTTAATGTTTGTGGTTTAGGTCATGGAGGCTGCCGCCAGGATCAGATCATCCAAGGACGTCAATCAAAAGCCCGATGGCGAAAGGGTAAAATAAAGTAGAAAAAGTAGTTCCGGTTTTAACACAACGTTGCCGTCACGACGGAATTCTGACTACTTTTATCTCTCCTACGACCAGGTATTAAGCGACGTTCCGAGGAGGGTCCCGGTGATGCAGAGCTGCCAGAAACCAGCACCGACGCACAATCGCGTGCGGGGACTCGTTGCACCCCAAGGGCCCCAGCGCATCCCCAGACCCGTCAGCCAACAGAGGCCCCCCTGTAGCGGAGACCAGAACGTGAACCCGGCTCTCACGCAGCCTAAACCCGCCCCGACACACCACGCACGGCCCGACCCGGCCCCGCAGAACCAGATCAGACCCACGCCTGCGCCCACCGACGCCCTTAAACCCACGGAACCCACCAAACTGGACCAGGCTAACCGTAAGAATCTGGGCTTCCTCGTTAAGTGTACCTGACGTGCATCCTGTGCTCCACTTTGTTTCAATTCTTTTTCTATGTTAGATAAACCGGCCGATGGACCAAGCAGGTCGTGCACGTCTGGGAAGTAAGTCACTTTTTCGGCGTAAGGACCGCACGGAGCCCTGGGTTTATAAGCTAATTATGCGGCGCTGTTCCTCTCCGCCAGGAAGCCGTGGTGCCTGGAGAACTTCGATATCGGACGCGCCCTGGGAAAAGGAAAGTTCGGCAGCGTGTACCTGGCCCGAGAGAGGGAAACCAAGTTCATCCTGGCTCTGAAGGTGCTTTTTAAAAAGCAGCTCGAGAAAGCCGGCGTGGAGCATCAGCTCAGGAGAGAGGTGGAGATCCAGTCACATCTCAGGTGCTGCTCAAGTTTGTGATCCCTTTGGAATCTTCTGCCTTTTGATAAATACGATATTAAAAAGGACCTAAATGTGGTTAGAGACCCGACACAAATGAGGAGGAAAAAATCCTTTTTTAAAAAAAAAAAATATTTTTAGGGTTTTACATGCATGAGTGGTAAAAGTATGTGAACCTCTAGAAATTTGAGCTGGAGCTGCATTCAAGAAAGCCTTTTTAAAGTAAACGTTTAGGTTAATGCGCTCAAGTTCGTAATGTTTTTAAGTCCTGTTCTGGTTCTGGAATATCTTCTCCCGTGGGCCGTACCGTTTCACAGCATGAGACGCGTTTTGATTTCGTGTTGTTTCTGTTGTGCTCCAAATCCTTATTTCCAATGACTAGACGAGTGTGGGATATCGTACAATTTAAGGAAGAGAAAAAAACAATTCTTAAAATGTCACTGAGTATAATTTTCATAACTAAGACACCTTTGTGAATCTGCTCAGATCTTTACGAACAAGTTTGGATCGAGCTACCCCTGTGTTACCGTTTCCTGTTTTGCTGCATCTGGCCACTCGTCGCTGGAGCAATACGTTCTAAATTCCAGCTGCAAATTCAAAAGGAGAAACGAAATTTGTGCAAGACACACTTGTGTAATCCGTCGGCGCCGCCCGGTGGCAACGCGTTTCGGCCACCCGTAGCTTTCTGATCACGAGGGCACAACGATATTAAGCAGTCGTGTCTCTTCGGCGTTAATTCGGGCAGATGCTCCGTCTTTTAACGCCCTTTGTTTTGGCCTTATGGTTTTGCCTTTCCTCCACACAGGCACCCGAATATCCTGCGCATGTACGGGTACTTCCACGATTCGGCACGCGTCTACCTCATCCTGGAGTTCTCTCCTAAAGGCTCGCTGTACGGGGAACTGCAGCGCTCCGGCCCGTTCGACGATCAGCGCAGTGCCACGGTAAGAGCCAGCAGCATTCCGAACCGTCACCGTTACAAGCTGAGCGTCCCTATTAGGGCTGGGCAATGCAACGATATTCGATCGCATCGTGATAAATATCAAGTGATAAGGGATCATGTTTAAACGGCTGTTTCATTCTTTGTTCTTTCATTCATCAACCATCGTTATTTCTGCCGATCGCCCGCCTCGAGCAGAATTCCGAGGGTTTCCGAAAACCGGCTCCTGCTCCCAAACTATTTTTTTTTTTTCCGCCCTTCGAAGTAACACGTTGCAGCCATACCAAATCGAGAACGGCGCGCGCTCGTATGGAATTACCGTAATTACGCGGGCGTGCTCACAAACGCCTCTTTATGCAAGGCGATGAGTTTATGACTCGACACTCCTAGCTTTGTGACGGCGCACAATTCAACGTCAATCAAACCGCCAGATGTTTTCACGTCTCTCAGGGAACTCGTTTTTCCTCGTTCTTCACCAAAAGGTCCTTGTTCAGGGACACAGCCATCAACCTGCTTCAAGGTTTATTCCTAACAATTCGTCACCTTGTTTGACTGTTATTACACCGAGTCGACGTGTTTAGACCCTGCATCGGCGTCTGCAAACACAGAATACCTACTTAGAAAACGAATACGATCCAATACAGGCTGTATTGCTATAGAGCAATAAAGGTGCTTGCCGCTTTTATTTGGAGGTGGGATTTGACCCAGGGTTGGATAATATAACGATATTTTATTGTATCGTTATGCTTGAGTCCTGCTTAACTGGATGGGTTTAGAATGCATTGTCATTATGCCTGTATAATTATATAATTGCTTATAAGTACAAGCAACCAAGAACGTCCTTTAACTGTGGTTATATTGCTAAAAGGTAATCAAATCGAACGTTCTTAAACAGAGGATTAAGAACTAAGGGTGTAAGGATGCATCATGGTGCAGAAATGCCACCTCTAAACACTAGGTGGCGCAGTCTTCCTATACAGGCCGCCTTTACTGTGAGGTAATGGAGTCATGAGTTTTGAGATATTTAAGGGGTTCTAGCCCTTACCTCGCACACAATTGGTACAAAAAAGTGTTTCAGGATAACGGCGTCTTAATTCCTGTTAAAATCGCACTTATTTATTAAAGGCTTGTTATAATAAAACCTGACAAACATTTTCGTGAGGTTAAACGGAAAACAAACACTTAAACGACCGAACATCTTCATGTAAAACTAAGTCGGCTTCTCTCTGAATTGTTTGAAATGTATCCCAGTTTGCTGCGAGTCGTGACCATGGTTTGTTTTGCAGTACATAATGGAGCTGGCCGACGCTCTGCACTACTGTCACGCGAAGAAGGTGATCCACCGAGACATTAAACCTGAGAATCTCTTACTGGGAGCAAAAGGAGAGCTAAAGATCGCCGATTTCGGCTGGTCGGTCCATACGCCGTCGTCAAGGTAACCGTCCAGGGACAAAACGTCCGCCTGGTTTTTCTTGACCGTCGTTCGGGCAGCCGGTTTGCCCGCTGTGACGCGGCCCGGGTCCTAGCTGCACCGAGCTCATTTTTTCTGGTCTGGTTACAGGAGGTCGACGTTGTGCGGCACTCTGGACTACCTGCCCCCCGAGATGATCGAGGGCAAGACCCACGACGAGAAAGTCGACCTCTGGAGCCTGGGCGTTCTCTGCTACGAGTTTCTTGTGGGCCAGCCGCCGTTTGAGACGAAAAGCCACGAGGAGACGTACCGCAAGATCTCCAGAGTGAGTGACGTTTAAAAAAAAAAAAAACTTAACTAGTTTCAGAAATTTTTATTTATTTATTTATTTTTTTTTTTTATTAGGTCACTTTTAGGGATTGTTTTAAGAAAAACGGGTGTGAGCTCAAACCTCTTGGTTTATAAAGTGAAGCCGTTCAGATTTTGATACACACCCTATTAAATGCATGGCTGGAGCCATAACCGTTGTCGAACCCTTTCTCCAGGTCGAGTTCACCTATCCGGCTCACGTCAGCGAGGGGGCCCGAGACCTCATCAACAGGCTTTTAAAACACAACCCCATGCTCCGCCTCCCCATCCAGGGGGTTCTGACTCACCCCTGGGTGGTGGAGAACTCTACCAAAAAGCCCACCAGCTTCAGTCCGGGAGCGTCAGAAGCACAACCTTAAACCGCCGTATGAACCCTAAACCGAGCCGTCACCTTTATTCACGTTCCTGTAAATATTTAGTCGTCGGATTATGATTGTACCTGTTATTACTTGAAATAATAAATGTGCTTTTAAGTGTTATTTTCTTACAGATGCCATAAAGCGATTGATTATCGATCTGCTCCACTGTCGAGTCATTTCAGTCATCTTTGTAATATAAAATGCTCAACAAATAAACTATTTGTTCATCCCTTTATTTAACCTTGTATCATCTACGACTCTGGACAGGCACAGTCACGCATGCACAGACACACACACGCACACACACACACGAAGGGAACTTTAGAGACTCCCATTAACCTAATGCGTCCCAGGACCGAACCAGGGATGCACAAACTCTAAGGCGACCCCTGTGCCCTAAACAAACCCCCCAACTTTGTTTGTAATATAAAAAAAATAAACATTTTGAAAATAAAACTGTTTTTTTATTTTAAGATTGTGTGGGAGGGTTCTGAGGGGCTGGCACCCTTTCCACAGTGTGCCACCTACAGTGCCCTGTACCCTGTCCTGGCTGTGTGGGGAACATGGTTTCATCTTAAATGATTTGTATTTTACGTTTTTACATTCATACAGTCTTCAAATTCAAGCAATGGAGGGAGAAGGGCCTTGTCCAACTGTGGCAGCTTGGCAGAGGTGGGATTTGAACCCACGACCATCAGGTCCAGAGTCCAGTGTCTTAACAGCTAGGCTACTAGCTGAAATCCTAAAATTTCCAAAAAAAATATGCATTTAATTATAGTGCTATTATTAGTACTGTTTTTAATGTATATATTTTGCTTCTATATGTATGCATGCATTTGTTTTTATTTTTTTTTAAATTAGTCCATTTATAGATGTATACATGAATAATTTTACTTATTGCTTTATGCATAAATACGGGATATTAACAATATGAATTTACTGCTCATTTTTAAAATCTTTATTTTTATGCACTATTAGTGCTATTATTAGTACTATTATTAATGTATTAATTTCACCATCATCATTATTACTATTATGGTGTCTTAATTAAAAATTAAGATTAATTAAGAAAAATAATGTAAAAATGTGATTAATTACTATAATAGTCGTTACCTTTGGACGTTCTTTATGTTACATGTAAACGTTTCAGCCAATCAGCGGTGGGACCTTTTTCGTGACGTCATCTCTGTACGCCGCCGCTATCCACACGCCGCATTTCGAAGTTGCCGGTTAGCCTGTTAGCTTCAGGAAACGTCCTGCTGTATGTGACACCGTTACTGGGCTTTAGTTCGTCTGTACGGTTCGTACCGCTGTTACAGCCTCAATTATCAAGCACGAGCCGCTTTTACAGAGGCGTTACAGTGAAAGCTAACAGGCTAAAGGAGCGGCGCTAAGGCGGACTGATCAAAGGGAATTGATTGATTGATTATTGATTGATCGATCTGGGTTTGGGGATGAAGTGTCATTACGAGGTTCTGGGGGTGAGGAGAGATGCGGGAGATGATGAGCTGAAGAAAGCCTACAGAAAGCTCGCTCTGAAATGGCATCCAGGTGAGATGAAAGTCCTCCTAACAGGTCGCTGAGCGAACACTGGCTCTCAGACAGAAGTCCGTACTAATAATGAAAACAGAGCACGATCACGTGTAGTACAGCTCTTTAAAGAAAAGTCATTCTGTCCGTGATAGCAGTAGTAAACGTTAAATTTACTGTAACTTCATTCAGGGCCTCTTCATTCGCGCCGCTTTTATTTTTTTATCATATCGTAATATTTTACTTGTTGTATTTTAAACAGGATCGTTCACAGTTTGTTGGTCGTGTGTACGCGTTAGTATTTTTTTTAAATAAGAATTAGAAAACCTATGTTTTATGTTAAGTAATAATAAAACATCTAAAAAAATGTTTTTTCCCGTTTTGTTTCAGGTTCAGTAGAACTGTTTTTCTACCCTTTTTATTATTGTTCATAAGTTAGTACAAGGCGGTGTCGTTCTCACGGTTTGATCTATTTTAAAGTTAGAAGCCAAAAACGAGAGTCGAAACGTCGTTTGCTTTATTGTAATGTTATTATGCTTGCACTGTGTTCCTTTGCTTTATTAAAAACTATTTCTTTTGATCGTTAATTACAGACTGATACAGACATTACAAAAAAAAAAAATAATCAAAACGCCGGAGCAGATTAATTCTGTTTGTTCTTTATTTCTTATGGGGAAATTTGATTCTGGCTTTTCTGAAATTCTCCACCAAAAAATGGTTCGAGCCCAGCGTATTAACATATCCTGACGATTTTAAACATTAAAGAGTAAAATAAAGGCGAGGTTTGAGAGCAGTTTGTTTACGTTTTAATCATAGAGTTCGCTGGACTGGATCACTTCTGGTCCGGAATAGCTTTTATTTTGATTGTTGGTTGTTATTTGTATTGTTGTTTGTGTGGATCGATGACTGCCATGTTTTTTTTTACTCTCCAGATAAGAACCTGGAGAATTCAGACGAAGCATCGGAGCAGTTTAAGCTCATCCAGGCAGCCTACGACGTCCTCAGCGACCCTCAGGAGAGAGCCTGGTAGGAACCAAAAGCAGTGTCAAGTCTTAAATCTGCTTCTCCAGCTCGAACCCTTGGTCTGCCTTAACAGGTACGATAACCACCGGGAGGCGCTGTTGAGGGGCGGGGTCAGCGGAGAGTACCAGGATGACAGCATCGATCTCCTCCAGTACTTTACTGTTACCTGCTACTCCGGTTACGGCGACGACGAGCAGGTGAGCGAAGCGCCGTCGCAGTGCGACTTACGGCCACCAGGTGTCAGCAGAGCCTCATTAACGCACTTTGGGGTGGAAGATTTGGCGGAGCTGCTCTACGCTGGCACCTGCTGGACGATTTGTTTAAACAGACTAAAATCCTGTGGCCGTAATGAACCGTTTTGTATTTTTCGTCGTTATTGAAGTGTAACAAAGTGTTTCAGCTTGGTTTATTTAATCTATAAGGTTATAAGTTAAACTTGTATTGCTTAATCTCGCACCGGTTTTGCTGGGCAGAGCTTCTACACAGTTTATAGGAAACTGTTCGAGTCGATAGCGAAGGAGGAACTGGAGCACAGTAAAGAGGAGGATGAGGAGGAGAGCGAAGATTTTCCCTCGTTCGGAGATTCTCAGAGCGACTATGATACGGTACGGAGCGGAAAAGACATGGAAATTACGCTTTTGAGTCCAATCTAAAAAATCTAAATCGAAATAATTTCTTCAGACATTTTTCTATAAGAAAAAATCTAAAAGAAATTTCTTCAGATATTTTTACAAAGCCGAAATATTATAAAAAAATTTAAAACATAATTAATTAGTAAACATAACAAATAAAATAAAGAATGTAATGAAATTGAGGATATAATACATAAAATGATGACTAGAATTAAAGAAAGAATAGAATAAATACAAAATATGATAAAAAATTAAGAATATAATTAAAAAAAAACAATACAATAAAAGAGAAAATATACTACAAAATTTAAAAAAATAATGAAGCTGTATATGTAACACAGAAAATAAATGAAATAATAAAATATACCGTATAAAAAATAAAAGGGAGAATATAATAAAGAATTACAAAATAAAATGAAAAATAAAGAACGTAAGATTCTAAAGAGTATATAATAAAAAATAAGGCGTGTGATGCAACTGTGAATAAATAACAAATAGAATATAATAATATACTATAATAAAATAATATACTATAATAATGTTCAACAAATAAAATGGAAAACAAATTTGAAGACTGCAAATCAGATATCTGATGATATAATAAAAAATAAGGACTATAATAAATAAAGAATGTAATAAATACGAGTATATAATAAAAAATATATATAATAAAATCTTTAAAATATAATGCAGAAATGTGTATATATGAAACAAATATTATTTTTAAAGATTTTGGAGGCTATAAATGAAATAAAAGGATAACAATATAATAAAAAAGAATATAATATTATATAATAAGTAAAGAACATAATAAATTAAAGTACGTTATAAGAAACTTATATAATAAAACCTTAAAATATAATAAACTAGAATATGTAAAATACAGAAAAAAATTAATGATTGAAGGCTATAAATAAATATAATTAAAAAAATGAGGAATATAATAAATAATGTAATAAATGAGTATATAATAAAAAAAGAATATAATATAACCTTTAAAATATTATACAGTAGCATATATAAAATAAATATATTTTTAAGGATTTTGGAGGCTGTAAATAAAATAAAAGGATAACAATATAATAAAAAATAAGGAATAAGTAAAGAACTTAATAGATAAATCAGAATAGAATGAAACTTAAAACTTTAAAAATTAAAAATGTAATAAAATAATGTGACGCAAAGAAAGTCATTTGTAGAATATACTAAATAAAATAAAGAATATAATAGAGGTGAGAATGTATTAATGCAAAATCTAGAGAATGTAATAAAAAATACAGAGGATATGAGAAAAGGTAAAGAATGTATAATAAAAATAGTTTTAAAAACAAATAAAATGGAACACAATAATAGAGGGATGAGGTGATGAATATTTAGAAGATAATTTGAACTTTTCATTAAGCTAATTAATTAATAATTATTAAGTTAATATTGGCGGTGTTTACCAGCTTTCTTACAGCGAGATTCTTTTGTTTTACTGAATAAAATGTATCCGTACGAATGAAACGGGTAAATGTTTAGATGGTATTTTGGGGGCGGGGGGTAAGGTGGTGCACGTGTTCTACGGCCGCTGGCAGAGCTTCTGCACGAGGAAGAACTTTGCCTGGAAGGAGGAGTACGACACCCGGCAGGCCTCAAACCGCTGGGAGAAGAGAGCCATGGAGAAGGAGAACAAAAAGACTCGCGACAAGGCCAGGAAGGAACGTGGAGAGCTGGTGCGCCAACTGGTGGCCTTCGTACGCAAGCGCGACAAACGGGTTCAGGCTCACAAGCTGCTGGTGGAGGAACAGAACGCCGAAAAAACCCGGAAGGTGGAGGAACTCCGGAGGAAACAGAAACTGGAGCAGGCCAAGTGAGCTTCTCAGTCCTCTAAACTGGAAACGTAAAGAATTCAGATCTGAATCTAGACCCGAGGAGGATCTGATGTGATCTGTGTCCCTCCCTCAGGCTGGCCGAGGGCTATAAGGAGCAGAGCTGGGCGGCCATGTCCGGTCTGGAGCAGGAGCTGCAGCAGATGGAGCTTCAGTACGGAAAGCAGTTTGGAGACACGGAGGAGGAGCTGGAGGAGGAGGAGGAGGAGGAGGAGGAGGAGCGAGCGGATCCAGGTAGATACACACACACACACACATTCACACCACACTCTCTCACACACACAATAAGGAACAGGATCTACACAAAATAAGGGAATTGGCATGTATTATCAATAAAAATAACAACTAAGAATATAATAAAATAAAGTATTTCCATACAAAATGTAATGCTTTAAAATAAACTCAATAAAATAAAGAAACGATAATAAATCAGTTTGTTGTAATAAAATGGATAGAACTAAAAGAAACAAAATAATAAAAGAGAGGTTAAGAAAGAAAAAAGAGAACAAAAAAAATGAAAAGTATGAAACAGTTTTATGACAAATAGAGGTTAAAGAAGGATAATATTAAATAAAACAATGAAAAGGTTAAAACGAGTGAATTTAAATAATCTAAAATAATAATTAAAAAAGTATTTATAGTGTGTGTGTGTGTGTGTGTGTGTGTGTGTTGATTAATAATCAATAATGAGTTATTGATTAGGTTTGTGTCTCGTAGATGCAGTGGATGGAGCTGATGAGATGGAGGACGTTTATGACGAACTTTACTGTCCTGCATGTGATAAATCCTTCAAAACGGATAAAGCGTGGGTACACACACACACACACACACACACACACACACACATACACGTTTAATTTCTGGTTATGACTCTTCGCTGTTTCTACACAAAGCATGAGGAACCACGAGAAGTCGAAGAAGCACAGGGAGATGGTGGCTCTGCTCCGGCAGCAGCTGCAGGACGAGGAAGAGTCGCTGAGTCTGAATTCAGCAGAGAGAGACGGCGAGGATGAGGAGGATGATGATGATAAAGAGGAGGAGGAGGAGGAGGAGGAGGATGCACCCAGACAGAAGTGAGTCATGACGTGTGTTGTTTTGATAAATGATTACAGGGCTGTTGTCTTCACCTGGTTTGTCCACCAGAGGGCACCCTGTATCCAGGTAGCTCCAGGTATTTGTGAGCTCAGACCTTGTGTGTAGAATAGACTTTATTTATTTATTTATTTATTTATTTATTTTTTTGGAAAGGTCATTTTACATTTAAGGCAAATCTAGGGCTGTAAAGCAAGAAATCATATTTAAAAATGGCACAGGGCATTTCTGAAACAATAAAGTCACTGATGGTTTTAAAGAAACTGATTTATTTATTTATTTATTTCATTATATTTTCCATTTTATTATACTATCTTTGTATTATATTCTATCGTCGTTTTTTGTTATTTAAACATTTATTATGTATTTTAAAAAGGCATTCTTTTTCATATTTGTTACATGCCGTATACTGATTTATTGGGTGGTTTTTATTATATCTTCTGTTTCATTATATTCTCTTTAATTAATTTATTTTTATTATATCCCTTATTTAATATATAGTTTAAATTTTTTTTTTATAAATGCTAGTTTATATTTTGATTTTTAATGATAATCTCTATTATTTCTTTGTTCTTTTGTATAGTGTTTTTTTTTATTTTTATTGAATGTGGTTTTTATTCTATATTTAATTTATTATATTTTCATTATACATACATATATTTATATATATAACTTTAAAAATAATACATTTATATATATATATATATATATATATATTGTATTTATTTATTTTTAATATATACTGTTTTATTATATATTTTACCTTGTTTTATGTTATGTCTCTTATTTTATTAATTTATGCAGTTTTACATGACTTGTTTTATAAGCTATTTGTTATACGTTATTTTATTATTCTTTATCTATTTTATGATATTCTCTCTCATTTTAATTATTTTGATCTATTATATAGTGTATACTATATATTTTTTAATTAAAATATCTCTTTATTTTTGTTGTTATATATACTGTTTTATAATATTAGATTTTTTTTTTTGATTTCCTATCTTTTTCTGATTGCAGGTTGTCCAAGAAACAGAAGAAGAAAAAGCGACAGCAGAAGAACGTGAGTCTCTGTTTAACCCCATGTTTGTGCGCTATTTTTTATTTTTTTGGCCCACCATTAGATTTGTTGATTTAGAAATCCCACAATGACCCTTTTTTTTTAACGTTTTTCACTCTTTCAATTCGAATCCAACCAGAAAAACGACTTTGCAGCTCTGAGGTTGTTCGTTATACATCGACTGTCCAAACCTGTTTTATTACAGAAGCTTCCAGAAGAGCCGATGGCACAGGGTTCAGTCCGGGACTCCACGAATGACCTGAGCAGCCCTCACGACCAGTCCGGCACCAACGAGGACTTACTCACTGAAGATCCTGAGGTGGAAGAGAAGAAGGATGGGTCTGAACCCAATAAAAGGTAAACGTTGTGATGAATTTTTGTCCTGAACTCTGGATGCGCAACAGTGACTCCTGCTGGCCGGACGAGGCATAGACTTAATAAGCTTAATAATTACTCCTTCCACTTGAACTGTTTGGAATATTACTCTGTTTTTTCCTGGGAGTTTAGTATTTATTAGTAATTAGAGAGTTTGGGAGATTAATGATGTCACTATCATTTATTCATAGCTCTGAGAAGACAAAAAGCAAGAAAGGTGGAAAAGATCCAAAAAAGAGCAACAAACCTAAAACGGGTGGAGATTTAAATCAAGAGGTATGTAAACGTGTGTGTGTGCGTGTGCGTGTGCGTGTGCGTGTGCGTTTTAAGACAGAACAGAGCAAGACTTTTCTATTATTGTTCAATTATTTTATTTTTATTTAATTATATTTTCGATTTTGCTATATTTTTATTAATTATACAGGTTATTTTATGTTCTCCTTTTACTTTATTTATTATAGGTTATTTTCTTATATATGTAATTTCATTATATTATATTATATATAATCTCATTATTTATTTTTTAGATTATTATTTTCTATTTTTATTCATTATCTAAACTATTTTATAACATTCTTAATTTTTTTGTCTATTTTATGAGAGTCATAATGTAATTTATTATACATATTATATTTTCTATATTTTTTATTATTGCTTATAAGTCTCCATTATTGTTTATATGTTTTATAAATATTGAATTTTTCTTTTTTTTTTTTATTCTCATAAATCCATTCAAAATATATTTTATATGATCTTTGCATATAATATCTAAGCTGTCTGGTCCCGTTTTAAATCCCATTTTTCCACTAAAAATCCTGTTTAGGGAGTTTTTCCTTGCCACTGTCACCCTCGGTTTGCTCGGTTGGGGCTGCAGATCTAGATGTTCTGTTCTGAAAAGTGCTATTGAAATAAATCTGACTCATTAAACCTTTTGAGTATATTAATGGTTATAAAGCTAAAACGCAAAACCACGCCCTGATCGTCGTGGTCGTCTTCTGTTCGAAGGTGCAGAGGGAGGTGAACCTGCGCTGTGTGACCTGCCATTACGAATTCCCCACCAGAAACAAGCTGTTTGATCACCTAAAAACGACGGGGCACGCCTCAGCACTGCCGTCCAGCACCAGCACCAAGAGCAAGAAGAGGAGGAACAGATGATCATCATTCCCACAGGAGCACATCTGTGTGGACTGAGTGTGTGTGTGTGCGCGTGTGTGTGTGTGTGCGTTTACAGCAGCATGATCATTACACTACTGTAGTGCTGCAGCCTGATGTTCGTGTGGATTTCTCTCTGTGAGAGCACTGGGGTTGTGAACATCAGCGCCCTCTTTTGGCAGCGTGCAGAATAAACATCGTGCTGACAAGCGTTCCTTAAAATTTCACGAGCTCTTTCTATTTCACTCCAGCCGTCCTGAGATGTTCCCTTATGGATGCAGAGTCTAAACTTAGCGCGCACACACACGAAAACAGACTGTGGTTTGTTTTTGGTTTTAAAATGAATTTCGGGAATTTCTGTAATACTCACAATGAAGCGGATAAGATATTGTACAGTATAGTTATTATTACGTTGTGCTTTAGATCAAACATTTCGAGTACGAATGCTCAGTCAAATCATTCTTAATATTATTATTGTTATAAATGGACGCATGTTACTTAACTTTATCGTAAGTTAAGAATTGTGAATTAACCAATACTATTAACGAGATCAGCGTTTTTAATTAATCCCTTCTGAGTTTGTGTTGTCTACCTTACTATCCTGCCTTACTTTACGTAGAAGTTTCCTGTTGTAGCCCAGCTGCCTCAAGATTGCATTCAGCGTTCAATCTGCAAGAGGGCCAAATGTTTGGGATCATCACGGTCTAAGCCTTTTATGTACTGTGTGTGCGTGCATGTTGGGGGGGGGGGCTAGGGGCTGTAGGAATCATCACTATGCTTCTCAATCAAAGACAGCAGAAGAACTGGTGACCTCCACACCTGTTTATGTATATATGTGTGTGTGTGTGTGTGTGTGTGAGAGATAGAAAGAGAGAAAGATTAGTCTTCTAATTAAACTAACTCATTACTGAAGAATCTGCAACATCCTTCCTAATAGACAGCCTGTTTCTGTGTAGTTCTGAGATATTCACTTGGTTGTAAAGTGTTTATGGTCCCTCATTATTCATCAGGAGAACAGGTGAAATGGTTCCTCGGGTCACGTTTGGGGTTAGCAGGTCAACGGGGGTCACGTTCAGAAACCCTTCAGGTGGTAACCAAGGGATTAGGTTTATCATTTAAGGGATTAGGAAATATGATTGAATAAACATCCGCTAAAAATCCTATGTAGGAAATTGAAAACAAATGTTCTTCTGGTTCTTCAGGTCTAATAAATGGGGCTCTGGAAACAAATAGATTTGGGAGGACAGGACACGGGATGTACGGCTCTGGCAATATAGGACTTTGTGAATATGGGTCCCTTTTAATAAGGCCATTTGAATAGAGGGGTTTGGGAACATGGTGCTGCTGGAAACAGAACTATTAGATTATAGGGTTCCGGAAATACAAGACGCAGGGTTCTGGGAACAAATGTCACTTGGGACATGTGGTTCTAGGAACCTAGGATGATGTGTATATGGGGCTCTGAAAACATTGAGGCCTGGGAACATAGGACAATATGGATATGGTTCTCTGGGAAAATGGCACCATTGTTTGGGAACATAGGATTTGAGGATTTTGGAAACATAGTTATGGTTGGATTACAGGGGTTTTGAGACATGGACCCCTTGGAATAGGAATGCAACAGAAATATATAAAAAGAGCTCTGCCAGCCTAGGACTTCAGGAACCTGGGTTTATAGTCTTGAAAACACTGGTACCTGACAAAGGAAGTTTGAATGAGGACTAGGAACCCCAACCTCATGACTGTATAACACTGGTGCTCTCAAACACTTCCTCACACTCGTGTATATGAATGAGGGTCTTAATGGGGGCTGATCAAACTGCTGTACTGCAAAGCTTTGCTGACACTGACAGTTATGTTCACGCTCTACGACATCTGATTTGACTCACTGGCTCGTTAACACGCTCTTCCTTATGATTAAATGTTAGATCATCGTTTCCCAATGCTTATTCCTAATCTAACAGAGCTCACGTTGTGCTAATGACCACATGTGCTAGAGCAGAAACATCGGCGTGATTCTGCTCAATCAATATTTCATCATGACGATGAGATTAAAAGGAAAACAAGTTTCCTGGAGCTCATCCATGCATGTTTCTCAAGCCACGATCAGTGAAACTGGATCAAATATAGTCGGCGGGTGTTAAGTGGCCTGGCTCGGCACATGTGCGCGCTATCGGGTGTCCCGTTTTGTACATATGGGGGGCAAAACGAGCTAAAATAAACTCAGAACCTCAAGATGCCGCAGAACTTGCTCTGAGCTGTAGCTCGCGGTTTAATCACAGATTTGGATCTTAAAAAAGGGTATGTAGGAGCTGCATGGCTATGAAATGCTGTATTGTGTGTGTGTGCGCGCATGTGTGTGTGTATGTGTATGTTTCTGTGTGAGCGCAGTTACTCCGTAAATATCCAAACCATTCAGGCTCGTCAATTTTTATGGGATTGGGTTGTTAAAAACAGCAGCACAGATTTCTGGATCAGTTAAACCGTGAATGTATTTTCAGGACTTTTTAAGGGTTATGAATGATAAAACTCCAGTGTGTGCTTAAATAATATAAATAGTCTGCTGGCATGAAATGTGACCACATACTGTTTTAATTAGTATTTAGGTCATACCCAAGTTCAGTATTTCATTAAAATATGAATTTAAAGTTCAATTAAATGCAGCCTGTATAAGTATCATTAATGGAATTGCAACACTTTTTTGAAATAGTATACGTCTTAATCATTGCATTATTCGTTGATAATTGTGTTAATTGGATTTAAAATCTATACTAGAAGCAGCTGCTTTGTTTCTAGTTGTCAGCAGATTGTAGTATTTCATTAAATCTTACTGACAATGGGTTTTAAATGTGAAATACTGTTGTTCTGGAACTTTTCTCTGCAAAAAACCATATCATGTAACTATTATGAAACGTGAAAAACTAGAAACGTGTGCAAATACATGTCTAGTATTCCAACCTAATTATCTGAGCTAATAAACAAGCTTTAGCACTAAACAACTTTACAGTACATTGGAAAACCTACAAACGTTTTTTTTTTTTGCAAACACTGAATCCAGTAAACCCAAATTTTACATCAGGTAGAGTTAAATAAACCCTAAAACAAGCATTGTAAAATAAAAAGAAACTGACAAAATAACAAACTAGCATTCGAATATTAGCATACACGCTAATCCGCTAATCGTTTTGCATAGACGCTAAATCTTTAGTGGTTAGCATTGTAGAAAAAGAACTAACCTACAGCCTTAAATAATGTACTGAATATCGAATCATGTAATGCTGGAGAAACTTAAATAGCAGTTATTTATAAATAAGAAAGACACATAGAAGTTATATTTTAGCAAATAAAGTAGTATTATTGTGCATAGGCTACATGAACTATGCTCATACTAGCAATATACTGCAATGTAATGGGTAATCCAGAAAAACAAAAGATCTGACATTTGTGACGTTTTGGGACATTCCGAATACGGTCATTCTGTTTTAGAATGAACAGAGCCAAAATAATTGTCCTAGTTGTGATGGTAAGGTTAGGGATATGTGGAGGTGTAGCATTAAGTAGTAGCATTCCTAAATAAATAAACCTAAATAAAACCTTGGTTCTCACCACAGGTCGAGTCAGAGTGTGAGAATGAACGCTTCTTCAGATGGAAGTCGGGATTATGAATATATCTTCTCCAATGGAACATGGACAACGGTGATAAAGGCAGCCAGAGCCTTAAGGTAAAACAAGTTAACATTTTAATTTCTGTAAATCTTTTCTTAATTAAGGCTGTTTTGTTTATTCATTATTAACGTCACTGGAACCAGGACACGGTCACGCCGGTCATGACGTGGCCAGGTTTGAGGTTTCGGACATTGCACATGGTTTCCTGGCACCGACTGTCTGAGGGTCTATGTGTAAGAGAGGACTTACACAGATATTTTCCAGGTCTAAGGGATTAAGATAAGGGCTATAGGCTTCTAGTTGGATTTATATCTGGGTCACAGATCTAATCTGGAGCTTCTGGTTTGCGACAGATGTACGGAACATGTCCAAGAAGAGACGTCTGAAAGCCAGAATATAACAAGAGTTCAGAATCTTTCCGTGAAGAAGAAACTGACGAACATCGAAGACGAAGCTGATGGAAACAGGAGGTCTCTGACCCAAGAGGGACCGGCTCTGTCACCAGGCTGGATGACGACGCATGACCACCCCAACGGCGTCTTCGGTCAAAACCTCCCTCTGCTCTCAAGGAATCACAACACTGAAGCGCCAGAGAAAAGACGAGAGGCTGATCCTCCAAGCTCGAGCATCCTAAGCCAGGATGAGTCACGATGGCCGGATCTCAGCGATGAATCCAACACAATGGACCACATACCAGAAGCTAAGTCCAAGCCTGACTGGATTAGAGAGACTGTTTTTAGAACTGACACACACAGGAATGACCACAACCATGAGGACATGCAACAATGGTTTGGAGAGACAGTGAATGATGTCAGGGATGAAACATGTTGCACCAAACTGGAGGAAGAGAAAACTCTAAAAATAGCTCCTGAAAAAGGTGACGGTGTTGGACAGACCGAATTTCATGTCTTTGACGTCCAACTAATGAGCGTTGCTGCTGCTAAGACATCCTGGAAAAGGGACAGCGTATCAACAGTTGTCCAGAAGTCTGACTGGGACTTGAGCTGCCTTTCAGGGGACGTCGTGTCAGTTCCTCTCTTGGAGTCTGAAATAGCTAACACTTTATTGGACAGAGACAAAGCGGACATTGGATTTATTGGACAAAGTCCGACTTTTGGGGACACTGACCTAGTGCATCATGGCGATTCTAAAATAAACGTCATCCTAAGAGACCATCCCTCTCACCTAAGTAACAGTTTTATGGACATTGTTCCTGTCCAGAACCCTGATTCTGAAAGAAGTGCAGTTTTAACAGACACCGTCCCTGTCCATCAAGCTGAGCCTAAAATGAGGGGCATTTTTGGGGACACCGTTTCAGGAAGCCACAACAACTGGGAAATAAAAGAGACTTTAAGGAACAAGGTATCTGTCCCTGTTCGTCATGAGCTTATTTTAGGTGGTGAACCTCGAACCTCGTCTCACGCCACCTTTAATCTCCTGTCCGTGGACCTTCAGTCTGACTCGGGTGCTAATTTGTTGGAGAACGACACAACCCAGATGCCAGAGGATCTTGCATCAAAAGCAGACGTGGAATCAGAATGCTGGGTTTCGGAGGATGCCGTTTCAGAAACGGCGGCGGTCGAAGTGACTGCATTTAGCTATCGTCCCACGGCAAGTAATCAGCAAGGTGAGATAAACCCGATCCCTTTCACACTCTCTCTGTTTTGTCTCTGCTTGTACGTCGTGCGAAAAGACTCCTGTTTGTGCCCCATGAGAAGCTGCACTCTAAACGTATTTATTCTAAACACATTAAAATAAAAGGCTGTGGTCGAGGAAGGAGAGGCTGAGCAGGGGATCATTCGGTTATGCAAGACAGTCCTGGGTTGCTTGCTGTCTTGCACCCTGTGCTGCCGGTTAGTTCTCCCATAACTCTAAAGTGGATAAAAATGCATAAAAAGGATGGTTTTACTTGAGATTTTTGGGATTCAACGATTCCTGTATTCTTATGATTTAGTTTGATAGATAATATAACATTTATTATTCATCACATTCGTTTAAAATCTAAAACACGTGGAACGTCATTGTCCTTAAACCGTCTCCTTCCTAGGGAGCGATTCCACGTCCAGGGGTGAAGCCGTGGAGCTGTGGGCCGATGCTTGCCCATTCCTGGAGGACGACGGCTGTAATTTGGACAAATGGGGACGTTGTCCATCCTCCTGTCCCCCCTTAACTTGTGCAGATAACACAAAAGCCTTGCTTTATCCTCCTATTGAGAGGTGGTCGTCCTCGGACAGCTGGGCCAGCGCATTATCAGACTGGATCCAGTCTGTCAGCGTCACTCTAGAAGATTCCAGCTCCACGAAACCTCTGAACGAGTCCAACACGGCCATCCAGGGCAGCCACGGGGACGAGAAGACCAGTAGCTCCTTGGGAGTGCTCAGGAAGCTTTCTGATGGGGCCGAGATGTTGAAGGACGAAGGAACGCATCTCGATGCAGAAGAATGCCCGCAAAGCTTACCGGGAGAGACTCTGAATGAGGATCTCCAAGAAGATACTGCATCAAGGAATGTCCACAGATCTGCAAGGGTGCACAACAAAGTGTTTAAGGTAGGCACGGGAAAGAAAAGAAAGTCAGATGTCTGTCTGTCTGTCTATCTATCTGTCTATCTATCTATCTATCTATATATATATATGTATGATGAGCTCATATTTAGAGAGAAGCCTAGTGGATCATCTGAAGGAGACTTCATGTTTGCTTAGAATTGGAAATGAGATTTAGAATCATGCAAACGAAGGCAAAATTAATGAAAAACCGAGTCTCAGCGCTTTTTCTGTTTGGGAGCGAGGGGTGCCCTGTTAAAAAGTTATCAAAAGTTTAAAAACATTAGCGCACGTGAACACCCGTGGTATTTTAAGAAGGTGTCAAAACGAATGTCGACTGAGTGTGAAAATGAGACGGGGCTAAAAACGGACAAACCCAATTGGGATCTAATTATGGCGGACGCCCGATGATAAGAGAAAAGTAGGAAATGGAGGCGGCCGGGAGGGCAGGGGGTGTCAGAGATAAATGAGGGATAGAGCACAGCTGAGAAGGGAAACCCGACCCTAAGGAAAAGTCTGACGAAGCTATTGGCTCTGGACTTCTGCGTAGCTTCAAACAACCCCGTAATAGCCAGAGGGCTCGGGTCGGACTCCGCGTGGCTCGCAGAGGTAGGTAGGAGGAAGGAAGGCAAAATAAAGGCGGTAGGTGCACAAACTGTGCGTACGTTTTTCTATTCTGGTGCCGTATTCTCAGCTCAGAACGTTCTCTTACAGGAGAGCGATGCTCTGACAGGAGGTGACTCCGAGGAGGAAGGTGCGAGGAATGATGGTGCCTTGAGCTTCTCGAGTTACTCCACGCCTGAGTTCCTCCAGGATCCAACAGTCCATGGAGAATCGGACCACCTGACACACGAGGGCACGGAATCGTGTGTGTTTTCCGACACGCTCACGACTCCGATAGCAGCCACTCTAGGAGATGCGGATTCTGTAATGCCACTCGGGCGCAGGAACGTCAACATCGGAACGTCATTCCTCCATTTGAAAGAGGACGAGTCGAGGAGCCTGTCTCCGGCTGGAATTACCGACGACTTCAAGCCAACTTCGGAGTCAGGACCCTCTGGAATTCCACCTTCGTCCTTCCCTAACTCTGGCGCGAGATCGGAAAAACCTGGACTGATCTTGCCGACGGGCGACCGCTTTATGGTCTGTGAGGAAAAGCGCGTGGGGTACATCACTCTAGACCTAGAAGACGTCCTGCACTTCAGGAACGACTCCAGTTATCGGTTGAATCACAAAAAGGACACAGAAATGCCTCGCAAGACGCACAAGGCGTCCTCCAAAAACAAGGACAAGTCAAGTCAGGGACAAGCCGAGACACAGGAGAACGTGAAACCGGAACCGAGCGTGGAGAGCCCCAAAGACGCAGAGGTTACCGTGATCGAGACCATTATCATAACGGAAAAAGTGACGCCCAGAACGCATTCGAAGAAGAAGAAAAAGCAGACAGCAGCCAAACCCAAAGTAAGTGAACCTCTGCTGCAGGTGGAAAACGGAGCCAAGGCGAAAACGGTCAAACCCAAAGTCGAAGTGACGGCAAACCAACATGAGGAAACATTGCAGGACGAAACCGATCCGGCGAAGGAAACCACAAGAGAACCACAGAGCACCTTTCCAACAAGCACAGAGGACGATGATGTCATAAAACGCAGGCGTATCGCCGGGGAGCGGGTTGGGTCCGTCCCAGTGAGAACGAGACCACAGCTTCCCGCCATTTTCCGTCAGAGGAAAGAGGAAGATGTCAAACAGAAGGTTCGGGCACCTGCAGAAGGTACGATATGTTCTCCAGCATTAGGAATAAAAGCCAAAGGTATAAACTGCATGCCTTCTAAATTCACCTGGCCAAGCACGACCAAGCGGTGGCTCTTTAAATATGGAGGGAAGGGTAACGCTGAAACTGACATCAGATCAGATCAGATCAGTCTAAAATATGCCGAATCTGATGGACGGGGTTTGCACGGTAACCCCTGCCAGTCCTGAGATAACCCTGACCAGGATAAGAGGGGACAAAATGGGAAAAAATACTCCATGTCTTTAAAATAATTCTAAAGGGTGCTGCGTTTAACATCCATCCGCTCGACATTCGTCCGCTTTGACGTCCGGGGTCGGGGTGAAGCACAATAGGAAATTCATGTCTGAATGACAGAAATGCTTTAAAGTGAACCCTGGCGACACCTGCTCACTGAAATGAGAACTGCAGTCTTTAAAACACCGTCTTGTTCTGCTTTTTCAACCTTTTCGCGTCAGCTTTATAACCAGAACGACTGTTCTTGCGTGTTTGTGTAGCTCCTCGTGTGTTATCTGAGATCGAAGCCGCTCCGGTGGCTGAAGATCCTCACAGCGTTTCGCTCTGGTGCAGATTCAGTACCATCACGATCACCGATGCCTCCATCACGTGGACGAAGGAGGACAAGATTCTGTCCGAGGAGAAGAAGAGGTGAGAAAAACTTACCACTCGCTCCGTCGCCTTTCTTATTCCAATTACAGGGCGTATAAAAGCTGCTTTTTGAAATCCAGTAAGCTCACCTTGACGAGGTTATTGATTGGTTCCGGTTGGTAACAATACATTTAAGCCCAGCAGGAGCAACATGTCGCTTTTTCTCTTTTAAGCAATGGCAGAGATGAAAAACATGTCCTGTGGACATGGACAAACGTTCATGTGTCTCAGTATCGAGTAATAGAACGATCTATCTTTAAGGTCTATCATTTATTTATTGGTTGTAATTAATTAATTAGTGATGTGTGACTCAAAATGTGCGAGGCAGAAAGTTACCAAAGAGACAGACCCGGGACCTTTCGTCGAGGGGACACCTTCGAACCGTGCAGAGACACAGGCTCGAGTCTAGGTTTTAAACCTTGTTTTTGTTTAGAAGATAAATAAAGCTTTATTCATTTAGTTCCAAGATGTTTGGGAGCTTTGACTCAAACTCAAACTTCCTGTTTCTGTCTCATTTTTGTTTCTGTCTGTTTGTCTCGCTGTGTCTCTGTCACTCTCTCTCCATTCGTCCCTTTTTTTTCTGTCTCTCTTTGTCTCTGGGTGTCTAACTGTGTCTCCTTCCCTTTCTTTCTTTCTTACTTTGTTTTTGTCTCACTGTATCTCTGTCGTTCTCTCTTTGTCTCACTGTATCTCTGTCCCTTTGTCCCTTTATTTCTATCTTTCTCTCTGTCTTGTTTTGCCTTGTCTCTCTGTCTTTCTTTGTCTCTTTCTGTCTCTGCTTCTATTTGTCCGTCTCTCCTAGACTCTCTCTTTGAGTGTCTAAGAAAGAAGAAAAAAAGAGATTTTATTTATTTTATATAATGGAGTATGAAATTTTCTAATGTTTCTCTCTTTCTGTCTCTCTAGAGTGGGAGACGATGCTCGTGTCTCTCTCTTGGTTCTGAAGGCCGGCAGTAAGGACCTGGGGTTGTATCGCTGCTCTCTGACCAGTTCCTTTGGCTCGGCTTCCACCTCGACTTATCACCTCACGTCAGAGGGTGAGACACATCTGTACAGCTGTTCATCTCTTCATGCAGTGCCCTAGAATGAACAGAAACGCTTTAAGGGCAACTCTAAATCCTGAAAGGAGATTTCTATTCGATCATTTCTATTTGATTTTTTGTATTCTCAGTGTTGATGGAGCTCATCATTCCTGACCACGACACGCCAGGTGAGTTTAAGTTCTGCAGTTTAATCCCGCTAGTGTTTCGTGAAAGTAACCTCCAGCTCTGCCCACAGCGGAACGCAGGGAGGTGGACGGGGACGCAGAGGACGTGAGCTGCGCCCCGCTACTGTTTAAGGACGACATCCTGACTGATCAGTATTTCGGGGAGCAGCAGCGCACCAGCATCGTGGCGGAGAAGTCTCACTTCGGAGAGGGGATGCACCGGAAGGCCTTCAGGGCGACGGTACGAGTGGGCATGGACCCCGCCATCAGCGACGGTCACTCCTGCGTGCTCAAAGTGCACAATTCCATCGGCTACGGCACCAACAGCAACGACGAGCTCATCCAAAAGAACTACAACCTGGCCGTGGAGGTGAGACGCCCCGAGGAGCATTTTTTGGCAGCGGCAGGTCCAGGACGCGGTGAAGTTATGAAATTCGATCACCGCTCGGTATTATTTATGATGTGGGGCTAAAGTTAGTCCGGGCTAAAGGTTGTGATAAAAACAGGACGGTCCAAAATTAGAGACCTACAGCAACCTTTGCTTTGATACATGATATAACGAGTAAAATCTCAGCCCACCAGAGGCGAGGTACGAACCAGACTGACTCATTTGGTAGAACGCCAGTCCCAGTGCTGGGTTCCTTGTTCCCTTTGCGAATAGAACAAACACAAATAATCAGATCATATAAGCTAAAATGAACGTGGTTCTACGTCCAAGCAAGTTTGTCACAGTTCCGGTTGATTTGAACTTTTTAACCATGTCATTATACCCATTCGTTTTCTCTTGATTTAGTTGTGTTTTATTGCTTTCCCAGATTAAGTACGAGCGTTTGACCTCGGTTTCTTCCCCAAATTTAGTCCAGTTAAAGTGTGAAACTGAGCAAATTCATCAAAAGGTCGACTTTTTTTTTTTTTTTTACTCGTCTTTACCAGGAGGCACGACCATCGTTAAGGGGACTGCACGAGCAATTCAAGCAAAATCGTACAAAATGCCGGGTTTAGTGATTTTGCTCCGCTTGTGTTTTTAGGAGTGTTTCGTCCAGAACACGGCCAGGGAATACATCAAAGCTTACACCAACGTGGCCAAATCAGCAGAGTCCTTTGGGGAAGTTCCAGAGTGAGTAGCCTGTCCCCATGCTCTCACCTTTTCCCAAAACATTCACTCCAGTCGTCCATGGGAAGGACAAACGTAAAAAAATATGAGGATCATTTTTTTCCTCGTGCTGATAACATAAGAGGAAATAGCAAGTAAGAGTTTACACAAGGCTAAAGCTGGTTTCTTAAAGTGGAAAA
>JAUZST010019555.1:0-60414 GCA_034779995.1 Parotocinclus haroldoi
TTATATTATCTTAAAAGGCCAATCCCAAATTGAGCAAACCTAGGGCGACAGTGGAAAGGAAAAACTCCCTGAAAGTAGAAGGGAGAAACCTTGATAGGACCAAGGCTCAAAATGGGAGGGCCACCGTGGGTGGGCTAGATGTCAATTAAGTAAATACTTAAAAGTATATTAAAGTAATAGTAAAATGAGGGAAATAATATAATTTAAATCAATAGCAATATTTAAGTTAGTAACAAAATAAGTAACAAAATAGATTTTCAAATCAGTCCTCAGTGGGAGATCCTTGGAGGCACAGCAGAGCAATGCCAAGGTGGAGGAAGGTCTAAGTGTGTGGTGCTGGAACTGGAACTTTGGCTAGAAAAGAGAAAATGTAGTTATTTATGGGTTAGGAGCACAGAGTCTAAGATCGTAAGATTATATTAACATTGGACAACTGATAGATTATAATACTGCTTTAAGAAGAAAACGAAGTCTGATGCGAGTGTCCCTATATGTGTGTCCTTTTGTGTTAAATTCCTGATGAGTAACTTTATTTGAATTGATCAGGGTGGACTTTCCCTTTAAACACTTAAAAACTTAAGGTGTCCACATACTTTTGGCCATGTAGTTTATACATGAGTTTGCATTTTTCAGCTGTCTATAAATAGCCACCCTGTGTCTTACACACAAAGTGTGGTTAATGTAGTCACAAACGACTTTATGACATTGAGCCACAGTGTGTTGTGGGTCCAACTGGACCTGCAATCAGATGGTATCTGGAACCCAGGCCAAAATGGCCCAAGTGCAACCAGCTGTATCTAATTCTATTTCAGACCTGGGACCCATATCATGCCTGAGATATGGTCTCAGTGAAGTTGAGTTGTGACTGCGTTCTGGCAGCAAAGTTTGAATGAGTTCATCACTATCAGTCCGTGACATGTGGACCAGTGTAGGCAGTGAGTGTGGTCCGGCACTGTGCCATCAACCAACTGCTTGAGCTACTGTTTGTTTATATAGACAAACAAATCAGGTGGATGTGCAGTCCTTTTAAATATAAGTAGCATAAAGTCATCAAATCTTGATGATCACATTTTCACCGTATGTTTCTACGACTGCCGCGTCCTTTAGAGCCTACGATTTGCCATAAATATGGAGACAAGTCATCTTTAAATGCTGTTATGGGGGGTTTCTTGGAGTGACAGGAGGTCTGCCATGATACATTAGTCCACTCAAACCCCTGAGGTAGATGTCCTTTATTTCATTCAAAGATCAATGGCATAAAGACACAGCGGTTAAAGTTAGCAGTTAGTGTAATGTGGAGGCACCCAGGTCTGCTCCGCCTGTCACATAGACCTTGTGACAGTACACAATTTTGAAACACAACTAAAACCTCAACTCACCAGATGCAGGGTTTGAACCAAATTCACACAGTTAAATTCATTCAGACTTTTCAAGTCCACATTTGATGAATAAGTTGGTTTTAATTCTTACCTACTTGAAGAACTGATCATGTACCCCTCAGCCCATGAAATGGAGGGCCACCATATTGATGGGTTGTATCAGTTATATTACTGGATTCGAGAATCAAAGAGAAAAGATTAAATTACTAATATCTTTGTGAAGTTTGGTATTTCACAAATATGGCCCAGTAAAATGTTGCTGTGTCTCACAAAAATCATGTGGCTAAGCAGCCAATTTTATCCTGGATTGCTGAACAGAACCACACAAATTCACTTTAGGCACTACAGTTCCCTAAATACCCTAGAATCTTTCAAAAGCTTGAGTAGTTGGTGCTTTTAGTCACACAGTTTCTGTCGTTTTTTGCTAATGGAAGAATAAACATCCTTAGATATTTTAACATATTTTATACCTCATAGCTATATGTTAGTTAATTTGTTTGTTATTTCTCATCCCTGGCAGAGTAATGGTTACTTTAGTATTAAGTCGCTTAATGACTGGCATACATGCTGTGGCTCTCTAAATTCTTGTGTGTCCCAGTACAACAAGTAGTGCAAAAACAAAACACCCCTGGGCCTGTGATTCATTGGATTCCTTTGCATGTTTCTAGTAATTGGAGATGTTACAGATATAGACTGGTACGCACCCAACGGGGAGAAGCTGCTGCCAAACAGACAGGACATCATTGTGAGTCGCAATGACGAATCCTCGTCCACGCTCACCATCTACAGTGCCACCGTTGATAACGCTGGCATCTACAAGTGTATAGCCAAGCACGGCGACAAGGAGGAACAGGCCACAGTCAATGTGAAAATCTACCGTAAGTACCTGCTCAGATTGGTTTAATTTCATGTCAGACTATTATTTGGTAAACCACAGGGTTGACGTCTGTACTATAGATCTAGTAGTGCATAGACTTACTGACTTTCCATACCTGCTTAAACTAGTTTGGAGAGGGGCAGCTCACAGAGGGCACCAGTTTGTTACCGACATGCAAGTGTCGACACACACTGCTTCACACACGATGGGAATGGGTATAAGAGAAGACACCTGACACTTCTGCTAGTAATCATTTGATATATGCAGCCTTCTCCAAAAGTGACATGCAGATCTAAATACTGTCTGTGCCATAGTCCCTGCAACACTGACCTGGAAAAAAAGCATGGTTAAACCATCAAAGTATGATAATTATAATTTATTGCAGCATCAAAAATGGTTCACTGGTAAACAGTGATTGGGTGAAGTGATTGGGTTTGAATCTCACAATGGTTGCATAGAGCTTTTACAGGACCCCACAGGATGGACTGGCGTTCTGTGCAGGAAGTGCCTCTGCCTGCACCCATTGAATTCTGTGAGGGTAAAATAGGGCACTTTGCTCTTGCTTGGCTTTAATACAATGCTCACAAAATGAGGGGATATTCCAAAATGGATATGGAGCTCTTTAAAACACATTTGGTGTTATTTCATTAAACAAGATAGTCAGAAAAAAAAGTTGTTCAGTTACGCAGATTAGATCCAAACTCAGTTATGATGATTGAGTAGGAAGTGATATATTCACTGGTGTAAACAGGACCATGTCAAACTGGACGAGAGTGCCCACTCATTGACTGTTCAGTAGGGTGTCAAAACACACTGACAGTGATGGGGCATAGACAGGATCAGATTGTCCAGCAGTTCTTGTGGGATCCTCTTAGTATTTTTGTGAGCACTATATGTTGTAAGTCAAATGACCTAATCTGAAAACAGAAGCCTCAATCATAGCAAGGTAGTACTTAATTCTACCCAACACTGAATTATCTGGCAACCTCTTCAGCAGCACTAATTTACACCTGGTTTTCAAACCTTAAAAGTGCTAATTACCCAGACAATAGAGAATCAAATGGAATGTGTTATGTTCCACTTTCATACACAACTCACAAGGCTTTTGTAGACAGCATAAAGCCTAATGATAAAAATAGAAAAAAGCCTAGTAGACTTAGCCTTAAGTGTTCAGCTGACAAAGTCGTTTCTATTTTTGACCTCCTGAGAAATCATACCGTGCTGTGTTTGTGTTATTTATTCAGTTTCTTGAGAATGCTAGTCACTGTTATTTATAAGATCTGAGAATTGACCAACATGAGTGAAAACACCTCTGGCTCTCTGGTGTTTTTTCATACTCTTTCATTATCATGCTTATTCTCAGTCGTCAGGAATATTATTGGCTTAGCAAATCACTGAATCTGTGTCAGCATGTTTTCCATTTTTTTAATGTATATTGTTTTAGAAAATAGGTTAGATGCATTTCTTATGTTCCTGAGTATTTGAATCATCGTATGTGTTTTACAGTGATGTCAGCTTGGGCGGAGCTATTCGAATGATTAGTTTTAGTGTTTGAGGTGGTCCTGTCGATGATAGTACCGTTATTTAGTCAAACATTAGGGGTTTAACAATTGTGACACGATGCATCGCGATTCAAATCTAGAACGATGTGCATCATCAAGTGGGATTATGCATTCTTTTTTTCTGAATGCGTTTACTCTGGGTACTGTCTTCCCTTTTACAGTCACATGTGTGTTAGGTTAATTGGACTTTCTAAAGAGCCCTTATGATGTGTTTGAGTGGCGGGTGTGATGGATGGGTGCCCTGTCTGGGAAAGTTACTACCTTGTGCACTGTGTTGCTGGATAGGCACTGGCTTTCCCATGACCCTGACCAGGATTAAGCAAATAAAAAAATGAATTCATGTTTATTATGCCTTCCAGTGCACTTGCATTTCAACACCAGAGGGTGCAATCCTGAAGTTTAAAGAGTTTAAAGAGAAATGAGCGTTCGTTTTTTCGAAATAACTATTCTAAGTTCAAAATTCGATTTTTCAAGATTAATGTTTCAGTTGAGATTTACAGCGACGGCTCTTGGTTCATTAGTGACCCCGTATGTTAAATGGGAATTTAAATATCGGGGCACGACTGTGTTAAATGAACATTGCATGTGCATCCTGAATTTATTCCCATATTGTTTATCCTTTCCATACAGAAAAGCTGACCTTCAGGAATGCTCCATCCCCCCAGGAATTTAACGAGGGTGATGACGCGGTCATCGTGTGTGATGTCATCAGCTCCTCACCACCCACTATTATCTGGAAATACCAGAGAGCCAAGATTCAGCCAGAGAAAGACGGTCAGAGGATCTCCTTATCATGTTCACGTTTCCCTCCCCATTTTCGTCTTTATCTGTCCTCTAGGTCAACAAGTTTCCTCTCCCCACTCGCTCGCTGGCCTGCAGCGTGAAATTGGAGATAGCCTTTTTATTTAACAGCAGCTGTCAAGTAGCTGCGACTTGTGATGTTCTCATTTGGAGCCCCTGTTTCATTTGTTTTTATGCAAACCTTGTTTGGAAGGACCTGTGTTGACCTCATAGGTGACGTCCTGTACAGGCCACTGGATGGAATTTTGACCACAGAGCTGTACTGCCTGGCTTGTTCGGCTGCATTTGGCCACTTGGGATGCTTTTCACTAGAAAACCACTAAACGTAGCCGAGCCTGAAACCCAAACTGCAAACATGTAAATAATAAAAGTTTCCACATGAACTTTGGCAGAGTTTCACAGGCCAAACTTTCTGTGGTTCCAGGCGCTGGTTGCTTACTTGCATATCTTTCGTAAGACCCGGTATATGGTTTAGCTATACTTCTCACAAAAATAAGGAGATGCTTCAAAACGAAATATCCCATAATGAAATATCCCCTAATTTTTGTGAGCAGTGTAGTTGAGGTTTAGCCAGATATGGTTTTCAGGTGCCTACAACAGAAGAAAACAACAGTACAATATTGAACCATTTTCAGTAGAGTTTGCTGAGACACTCTTGTTGGATGCCACCATTCCAAGAATTCCATTGCTACCACCGCAATCTGTTGAAAATATCTAGGAGCAACAACAGCTCAACCTAGGAAGTACAGTCATGTATACTTGCAATGTTAGCACAGGAAATGTCTGAAGCTTTATATACAGCTCACAAACATTAGGAAGATGCTTCAAAATAAAATCTCCCATACTTAAATATCCGGTGATTTATGAGCAGATTGGGTTTCAAAGGCACTTGGAGCGGTATGTATACCATAACCGGTCTCTGGAGTAATAAATCAGGCGTCACCACTAGCAGTTTGACAGATAAAATTGGTTTTGTCATATGCAATGAGAACACTATTGTTATAGTAATGGAGAAGGAATCATGAATTGGGGCTGTTTTTAATGGCTTAGGTGAACCCCTTTATTCACAGACGGAAACTTCAAATGCTTTAGCATGCACTCGAAAGAACTGGTTGTTTCCAGCTTTGTGATAACTCTTGTTCCTGTTCCAGCATGATATTACTCCAGTTCACAAAGATGAATTTCGGTTTCGGAAATTCGGTTTCCTCGCTTTGGATGGAAAGAACTAGACTGACTTGCCCAAAATCCCTGATTTCACCCCCACCCAATACTTTTGGGATTAACTTAAGCTCGTATCGAGACCTTAACACCCAACATCGCTGCCTGACCTCACTAAAGCTCCAGGCGCAACGGACGTAACTCCGTGGTCACGTTCCAAAATCCAATGGGAAGCCTTCTGAGAGACTGGAAGGTGTTCTAGCAGCACATGAGATATTATTATATTATATAAATAAATATGTAAATATATATATATATATTATTCGTATAGTTGATCATGTGGTACTTCTACTGAGACCTGTTGAGATTGTAAACAGCTTAGCAGGGTGTTCAACAGTGATGAGGCTTTAATGTGTGCATTTCTGCCATATTATTTCACCTTTGACTAAGCCACTCGTCGAATGCACTTACGAACACTCGAATCATTTGAACGAGGACACTCACAGGGCACAAACAATGTGCAACCACAAGCACTAACATTATTTATATTATCCTCATTTTGTCAGTCAGACCGTTGGAGCAAACATTATTTAGAAGAGCTCTGCGGTGGATTGTTACACTACACTAGATTGTAGTATACAGCACAGTGGTGCAGGTTTTATTTCAATTTTGCACACAAATTTGGCACACTGCTCCCACCCCCAGACCTAACATATCATATGAGAATGAGATTTTATGTTAAAAAAACATAGGATATGCTACAACAATGGTATGTAATATACAAAACATCATACCTTGAACAAGAATATGTCTGCCGTTACTGTGCAAAAGTCTTAGGCCACTATTAGATTTGATAGTGACCTTGACTTGGCAGTGGTAAAATGACAAAATATAGTTAGTTCTTTTTTAGAATACAACCAGAAAATACAGGAAATGTAGATGTAGTATTAAAACTGAAGGAAAATTTAAATGACTTCTAAAGGCTGTATAGACAATTTCTTAGCGTGACCTCCCCTTACACTTACCTTGCAGCTTCACTGGGATGCCAAGTTGACCGTTCTACAGGCAGAAGAAGCTTGTTTTGAAATGGTATTTTTGGAAGGGTAGCAGCCAAGAAACATTTTCAGAAGGCTAAGACACACTAGAGCTCCCATAATGAGTTTTAGATTTTTGGTTTCCAAATAATCTAAACCTGGGATGAAGATCAGTGGAAAATAATATTTTGGGAGTGACCTATTTGACATTTGTGGGTCCAGTCCTCAACAGTATGTTATATCTGGTCATTCATGGTATGGAAAGGAGTTTGTCCCTCTTTGCTGCTACAATAGCATTTTGCATTGGTGTTTGGCTTTGCATTGGAGTTTGGAACACAGAACTGGGGTTTTGCCCTCATGTTGGACAATAAAACTTGGTTCACTGTTGGAATTCTAATTCATCTTCAAATGCATCTGATGGCACTGTGGAGAAAGGGGCAAGCATATAAGAAAGCCAGGTTCTTCATGAACGCTACGACAGATATAAAACAAATCTCACTAATTATATGATATATTCCTGGCCGCATAGTGTGATAGAATACATTTTCTTCTCAAGCATAAAATACTACATGAAACACCAAATTGCTTAACTCTTGATTAACTTGGTGATATGTTACCCAGTATTGCTATAGACTGATTTTTTGTTTTATAGTTTATGCAGTGACATAACATGCAGGCTGAAGTGTTGTGTGGCTCACTCACCCACCCGCTGTGTAACGACGGGCTTGTTTACATGACTTTATCCCTACTAAGAGTAGTTACTGACTCATTTAGTTTTTCTGCTTTGTTACTCTGCCAGTGCGCTTCAAGGTCCTTAGCAACAACCACCTCCAGATTCGCGGCATCAAAAAGTCGGACGAGGGTGACTACACCTGTGAGGGGCGCATCATGGCACGAGGAGAGATCGACCTCAGGGTCATCAAGGTCCTCGTCAACGGTAAGAACTCAATGTTCCACATCCTGCATGTACAGCCTTCTCTTCAGTAGAGGGGACATATGGGGTATACTGTTGTTTCCTTTTTCCTTATTACATGTGTTATGTTGTAATAGCTGGATTTACCATTTGTTTCCTACACACACACACACAGCAAGGTGAAACAAAACACAAAGTTGCTCTTGATGAAGGAATCAGCCGAAAGCTGTAAATGTAAATGTTTGGAGCTGTTACTGTTATTCTCGTTAGATTTGTTAGTAACATCACAGAAGCTCTCACTGTAATTGTTACAGGTGCCGTGTTTACATTTCTCTTATCTCAGAATAAGAATTGTGGGGTTCACATTCCGTTTGTGGAGAAAAAAACTTGTTAAGTTTATTAAGTATGAATGTATGAATTTGAGCATTGACTCAAAGCAGCTTTACAATCTCATATGATCTTAAAAGACCAATCCCAAATTGAGCAAGCCTAGGGTGAGAGCGGAAAAGAAAACCTCGGGAGGACCAAGACTCAAAAAGGGACCTGTCCTCCTTGGGTGGTCCAGATGTTAACTGAAATAGTTAAGTTTGTATTAATAGTAAAATGAAGAATAACATCCATCCATCCATTATCTTCCTCTTAATCCACATGGGGTCACAGGCCAGTCGGTGCCTACCCGGGCGTAAGGGTAGGAACAATCCAGTCCATCGTAGGGCACACATGCTAAGGGCCACTTTAGAGACACCTATTAACCTAACACACATTTCATTGGTCTGCGGGAGGAAACCGGAGTACCCAAAGTAAACCCACGAAGACACGTGGACGACATTCAGACTCCACACAGAAAGGATCAAGGTTGCTCCTCCCTGGGATTGAATTCGGTACCTTCTTGCTGTGAGGCAGCGTTGCTACCCACTGAGTCCCCGTGCTGCCCCAAATAATAACAACTAAATTAAATAATGTAAAATTTACATTAACTTGCTTGGTCTTCTGTTATTTGTATTATGTTATATGTAATTGTACTCTCTCTCTCTCTCTCTCTCTCTCTCTCTCTCTCTCTCAGTCCTGCCCAGTATTAGGACTCGTTATACTGAGCTCAATGCCACTGCGGACATCAGGCAGCCTGTGACGTTGGCATGCTATGCGGATGGTTACCCAGAGCCCACAGTCACGTGGGTCCGGTAAGTAGGCCAATGCTACTATTTTTTTTCAGTGGTGGCTCACTGGGAAAGTTTAGGCAGTAACAGAAGGAGTTTCTCATCCATCCGGGACTGATCGGAGCAGAACAGTGAGGGAGCCGCCATTATTATTGAAGCTTGTATATCAAAAGGGATGGCTGAAGCGCTATTTCATTCTGTGTTAGCACCGACATCTGGCAGCCTTCTGCCAACTCAGACCTAAAGCACAAGTGACTGTTTTTGGCAGAGGAAGTGAAAAGGGGAGCGAAACAGATCACATCAGGTTTTCGAATTCCAAAACCCTATTTACTTTCTCTCTCCACTGACAGCTCCGTTGTTCTGCAGCCCATTTGGGATAACCGCACAATCGCTGCTGTTTGGAACTAGCCGGATCAGGGAGTTTATCCAAACTGATTTAGTGTCGCAGAGTGATGCAAGAGTCTCAGCTGCGGTTTGGAGACGGGCCAAGATTCACATTAGAAGAAAGCAGCTTGATTTTTACGTCCTGTGTGTTTTCTTTTTAGTGCTGCGCTGGTTTATTGTGCACGTGCGACAAAGCAAATGAGTCCTTTTTTCTTTCTCACCTCCTTGACTTTGCTCTCTCACATGCTCTCACTGGGGTTTGGCAGCAGCTCTGGGTTGAATATGGAGCATAAGCTTTTCTTGTTTCCAAGTAGCAGTTGTGTGCCACACTTGTGTAATTAGGCATTCAGGTGAAAAATCAGATTTAACCAATGGGTTGCTCATGAAGATATTTGGGATCTGATGTTTAATTATTCAGCTTCTCACCGGAGCTACAAGACTAAAGTACCTAACATGCAATGGAAGTATTTTATGTATTAGGCAAAAACATAACCAAATTTTTGTACACTCCTCAGATCTGGCATACGTCACATATTCTCGTAAATATTTCTGTAAAAAACTAGTCATACAACGGCATTCATGTATTCAAACGTGGATGCGAGTGACAAGCATGAAAATTCCCTTAAACATGAAACTCACTTCAAGACCAAAGACGTGTTTCTGCAGGTCAAATGCATATCAGATTAGTATTTTATCCCAACTTCCTGATTATGGTCGGGACAGAACTGGTGTTCTCTTTGTCACGATTCACTACACTGCCAGAAGGCCCCAGCAGGACTCAAACCTGCATATTTAACTGTTTTGCCCTCCAAGCACGGATTTAATAATTATGATATTAGTATTAATAAAAATATCTGAAAAAAAAGTATATGCTTGTTGGTTACACAGCTCTAACCAATCCCGTTTAGTGTAATCTTTTTCCCTTGCTTACCATGACTGGAGCAGCCACAGAGACAGATTTTTTTCCTGAACACACATTTTATTGTCGGTTCCCATAATGTATGGATTTCTTAAAAATACGAAAAATATTCCAGATTTAAATTACTGACCTGTCTTTTAAGTACATGCAGTTTAATATAGCCAAGTTCTGTAGGTGTCGATGTACTATTAATGCAAGTTCTTCCTCTGTGATTTGTGAAGTATATGCAGGTCAGTAATAAACAGTGAGTAAAGATTTCCTCTGTATGTTTGGCACAGCAATTTGATAGTGCTGGTGGAGGATGAAAAGTACAGTCTGAACGAAGATGGCTCAGAACTAACTATCAAAGATGTGGAGAAGGTGGACGAGGGAGATTACACCTGCATCGCCAAGAATAAAGCAGGAGTGAAACAGGAGGAGATCAACCTGAAGGTGTTTGGTAAGAGACTCATCATCTCCCCTGAGCATCCTGTCTCAGCAGGGGAAACTTAAATTAGACTCTAATAAGGGCAAGAAAGTTAAGTTTAGGATGCAGTTACCAGCAAGTTTAAGATATCCAAAGGATTGGATGACCGTATTTAAATGACATGTTTTATTAACCTCTGTGTGGAGTAAATCATAAATATGACAATTGTGAAAATGTTGTGAAGACCTTACCTTTGATCAGTGGATTCCAATCTTTTTTTTCTCGGAACCCCCCACGAGTATCTTAGAAAAGCTACATCTCCCCCAAGCTACCGCTCCCCCCAACACACACAGAAACAGACCAAAAGAATAAAGTGATTCCTCAAAAATGTTTATTGGCAGAAATTTACATACATTATAGTTTTTATATGCATGTTTCTCTGTAAGACAACTAATCATTTAGCTAAAAATATAATATATAATTGTATCATAGTTTTAATCAGGAAATGTGTTATTTACATTTTATTTAGCATGTGCAAATTATATTTTGACCACCTCAGAGCAGACAAAGCCCCCTGTGATGTTTGGTGTCCCCCTCATGTCACAGGTTGGGACCCGTGACCCTGGATTATAATTTAGAAACCCTTGCACATGCTGAATATTGTTTCAACTTGAATGTTTTAAAAAAGTATACATTTGCAGAAATCTATAACAAATATGTTTAGTTTTTAAAAAAACGTATTCGTTTTTTATATGTTTTATATGTATTGTATAATAATGTATTATGTGTTTTTTGGAGCAGGTTTGTGAAAAACTTTGCGTATATCCGTATATTTGATTATTTCATATAACAATGTGGCGCACCTGATCTAAAACACGTGGCAGTTGAGAATTCACATATGTGTATGACCTGACAGAAGCAGACCCAGACCCTAGCCTGAAAAGCACTGAGACCTGGGAGCATTTGGCCATGTTGAAGCACACTGGGATCGCACATCTTAGAAGTTTGAAGGGTGCCAGTTATCTGTGTGGACTGTACACCTGTGCCAGGAATCCAAAGCTGGACTTTATATGGCTTCAGAGAGACAACAACAACCTCTGGAACTACAAAGCTGCCAGGAACTAAAAAAAAAGAGATTCTTAATGGTGCCAAGTTACTGAAATACAGCACCACTGTAGTTCCAGAAGTATTAAGCCATATGAAGTTCAGATGTGGTTTACAGGCACTGTTTACAGTTTGTTTGCATTCAATACTTTTTTTCTGTGAGGTATACTTCCTCCAATGGGTTCTCAGTCTGTCCTTTCCCAGGAAACATTAGCTTTGCTCTGAGGCTCCCCAAGATTGAGGAACACTCATTGAAAACTGGCAGCTGTAGATTTGACTATAGTATTATCTATATATTACAATTCAAATATTAACAAGACAGACCTCGTACATGTCTGAGCGATCGTCTACATTTGCATACAGGGAGAAAACATGAAGTGTATGGACAAACTGCTGTTTAGTGTGTAATCTTAATTTAAGCAAGCATTAACCTAATGAAAATGAAAGCCCATCACAGTACTTCAGTAAAGAGCATCTATTAAACCAGCTCTTTTATTTAATTACCAACATATCAGTGTGATGATACTTAACGAGGTGAATATTTTCCAGCTCACTGAGCTACGACCCTGTGTATTAGCAGTCTCAGGATAACACATGGAACATCGATATCTGCTCAGCAGTCTCGGGTATTACTGTGCTCTGAGTGTGTGTGTGTGTGTGTGTGTGTGTAGTGCAACCTAAGATCACCTACCTGAAGAACCAGACAGCGTCAGAGCTGGAGGAGCAGATGGTCCTGACCTGCGAGGCTACAGGTGATCCCACGCCCAGCATCGTGTGGAGCTTCGACCGACGTGTCTTCAGCGAGGGAGAGCAGGTGCTGAGCTTGAGGGCTGGGGTTAGAGGGCATGGGTCAGCTGGACTGTGCAGAGCTGGTTATTAGTGTATGAGCTCTGGGTTGAATATAAAATAAATCTTCATGTGCACCTATATGATTACTGGAACGTCTAGAAATTTCATCTAAATGTTCCTTTTTAGAATCTTGCATTCAGATACATGTAACCCGTGCGGCTTATTAAATAAAGAGACTGAGCAGGGCCGTGTTTAGAGTACTTGCCATACTGGGACAGACACAGAATTTAAAGGGGCACAGCTGTACCCTTCTGCTTGCCAATCACCCATAAGGGCAACACTGTGCATAGAAAATAAGGCTATTAAACACAAATAGATTACGTGATTTAATGCTAAAGTGGTGTAATTCTGCTCTGGGTGAGTCATGAAGAACTAATTATTGCTAAAGAATTGTTTAATAATTGCTGAACTCGTGTGAGTTCTCGTGAACGAATGCCTTTGCTTTAGTTTTATAATATGCCTCTTTGGTAGGTTATACAGTTATAAAAAAACCCGAAACATATGACTATGAGATCAGTACCTTGTCACCAGTGTGGCTGACTTCCTTTTAAGTATTCCATGGCTCTGACTTTCAAACTTTTTGAAAGATGCTGTGACATTATGGGAAATGTAGTGCCAGTGGTGAATTTGCTTGGCATCTCCTGTAGTTCTGCTCATCAATCCAGAATTAAATCAACCTTAGTGGGGCAGAGCAACATTTTACTATGCCACGCCCCTGAGTATGACTAAGAGTATGCTGACTGTACAGGTTGTAACATAATGGTCTCACTACTTGTCTGACTGGAGTAAGTGGTTTTTACTACTTTGACCTATTGCATGGTGTAGTATAAATATACTATACATGGTATAGTATAAATGTCTGGGTACATATATTCACTGTATAATATCTCACCACTTAAGGAGTGATGAGGTAAAGGTTTAAATCCTGGCTCTGGTGTAAACAAATTTTACTGTTAGGCCCTTGAGAAAGGCCCTTAATTCTCAGTTGCTTGGAAATGTATCTTACAAGAATGAATTGCTTTAAGTCACTGATCAGCGTATCGGTCTGATATCGGTGTAGCTAGATATTCAAGTTTGCAGCATCAATATCGGTATCGAGCATAAAAAATTATATTGAGCCAGTCCTACGTAATATATAGGATACATAACACTATGTCATTTTACTACGTTTAGTACCTAGTGCATAAAGACACTGCGGAATGTCCGAAGCTGCAATGAAGGGGACTCATTATGTAGAGTGTTTTTGATCTCCGGCTTGAGTGTGTCACAAGTCCAGGTAGGTCAGGTGAGAATGTCGCTGGGTTGCCAAGGATAAATCTACATGGCTTTGCTAAAAAGCCAGAGACAAGCCGATTAAATGTCAGAGGATTATGCTGTTGCTCTTTCTGAGATCATGTGGAGTTCAAAACCTCTGGCTATTTAAAAGCTTTATTTAATCATTCATTTATGGCTTGTCTGAACTCAATTGCTAACCATAGCTAGCCCTGGTCCTGAATGTATTACCGCTTGCTAATGTGGTCTGGCCCTCAGACACCCGCTGACTATGCCACATTTGCTTTACCAGTGGACTCCTTTCAGAAACCTGTTTACATTTTATGTAGAATTAGACACGTTTCCACCAGAGGAACCAGTACCAAATCTGTACCCTGCTCATGTATTAACCCCTGTGCTAATGTGATAGCTTGCCACTTTATGTGCCTGGTCATCTTCATTGTTTCACCCCATCTGTTTACAACTCAGGAGCCTAAAACATATTAAACACAAGAGGAACCAGGACTGATCTTAGTTCCTGGACCACGTATTAGTCCAGGTGTTAATTTGGTAGCATTTACTGCACTGTTCTTTATTTTGAAGTAAATTAGGACTATAGATGCATTTTTAAGTGGAACCTGTGCTTGGGAGTATAATATATCAATTGTATATTTGCCTGTGGTGACGCTGTAGCATAACCTACAGATGTGGAACCAGTGTGAAGTGGATGAAGCAATATCCACTCAGCAATCTTCACTGTTTCATCTCATTTATTCTTTTAAGAAATATCAAACACATTTTTCGCAAGAGACATGAGGGCTGTTTTAGTTCCTGGAGGACTGTAACATAGCGCAGTTCCATCTTATGTAAGCGCTAATGTCGTAGCCTGGCCCTGAGGCACTTGCAAGCATGAAACTCATTATCCATGAACATGCCTTAAGGTCCTTCACCACAGGATACTGTTTATGAAAGCTTTGAACTTTTTATGGAACTTTAGGCTTTTTGGAACCAAGAGGCATATGTCTAGGAACCATTTTTTAGATTCTGCTCACGATTGTTTATAAGGATCTAGAGCTGCACTGCTCACAAAAATCTGCCGATATTTTATTAATGAGTAGTAATTTTCGGGAGCAGTATATTACTGTAATATTAATACACTCATTGACAAAAAACTTACAAAAGGAGTGAATGTACAATATTAGAGCAAAAGCTGCTGGGCTTGTACATCCTGCACACTCATGGTTTGCCAAAGCTGGTATCCCAGCTGCTCTCATAAATGCTCGATTTGCGATAAATCTGGTGGCCAGACACGCCAAGGAAGTGGTGGAGACATTCATGGGAAACCCTGGGCGACCATTATATTGCTGAAAAATGACAATTGGAAGTTCTGCTATGAGAAGTAACACCATGTTTGTCAGATGATCAAATGATCATCTCTACTGGTGGTCTGTCTGGGTCTGTCTGGCTGTCCAGATCATGTTAGCCATGTCATGAAACCACTGCTCCCAGCATCTCCTAACAGCTAGGTCAGAATGGTCTGGATGGCAGGCAAGTCATCCAAATGTCCATCCTGTTTCTTGCAGTCCAACGAGAGAAGCTCAAGCTTTACAGGAACCCTCAGGTGCAAATCTATGAGGAGAACCAGAACCAAATTCTGAATTCTTTTAATTCAATTTGAATTCTTTTAATTCAAAATTTAATGTCCTGCACTTATGTTGCTGCCTTAAATCACTTTTGTCAATCAAAATCAATTGTATTTTATAAAGGTACAAGTCATTTGTGCTCAATAAGCAACACCAGTGCATTCAAACACACTCATTACATTTTGAAAACATTAAAGATCCGAACATTGCTCAAACTACACATGAATCAGACACAGTGCTGCTGGAGTTTTCCAACATTTTGCTCACTCATTGTCCATGTTATTAGACATCTACCTTAGAGCTCCATTCTGTAGACGTAAAGTCATGCACAGGTTGTGTTAGTCATCTTCTAATGCTCATAGGACGCTGCCTACAGGATGCTGGTGGCTGGTTATTTTTGACTGATGGACCATTTTCAGTTCAGAAGTAAGACTGAAGTCCCAACATCACTGTTGTGTCTAATCTGATCTGTGTGGAACCAAAGGAGAGACCAAATCCATATGAATGCCAATGGATTTAGAATATCATAAATGCTCCTCTAAGTGTAATGTGTCCAGATACTTTCGTCCATGTAGTGTATGTTATCTTGCGTATTATTTATGGTGGATCAGCAATTCTAGAAGTCATCCAGTACCTGTGCAGTTGTTTTTCAGCAGAGTTCACCTCAGTGATAATGCCCTTATAGAGTTTTCAGGCTCACCTGGCTTGTATTAAGCGCACTCTATGCTGTTCTATAAATGCACTCTTTTCAACACCCTTCAGTCACGACACATAATTATCTGCCATGAAATGGTCCAGTTCCATTTCTTCATTTTTCATCCGGAAACAGCCGAACAGCATCAATCGACATCCGCTCATGGCTCTTATCGATATTCCGTCCTGCACAAAACCAATTTCTCTGTCTGTCTCTTTCTCCTTTATCTCCCTGCTTGGCTATTCCCCTACCTTCCTGGCTCCTGGAAATATGAAGAGCTACCTGCTCTTTCTGTACCTCAGCTTAGTGACATCTGAATTGCCTTAATCGTCAGGTGCATTTGAACATAAACGGGGTTGTCGAGTGTTTCTCTCCTTTTTTGTATCAGCTCAGCCACAGTGGAGGCCAAAGCCAAGTGTGACTGCATTAGTCATCTGCTGATATATACAGTAATAGCTACGTCTTTTTATCAAATGCGTTATGTTCTATTAAAGAGGTCGTAACCCAAATAGTGACTGACCATAGCTGACTGACCATCATGTGGTCTTTTTTTTGCTATGTAATGTAATGTAAATATAGGGGGTATTGTCACAGAAAACCACGTGCTAATGATACGTCGATTTGTCAGCAATACCGCTGAAAACACGAGTGTAACACTACCAGCCATACAGTATCCAAAACATTAACTGTTAAGCTGATTGATTTATTTAAATTCACAATAATTATACTGTAGAAAGTACATCGATGTACTGTTTCAGCCATGTATGTGGGAAAGATGCAACACTTACAAAAGGGTGGTATAAAGGACCAGATTCTTTTAATTGACCCAAGATAAAGATGCGTTCCTAGTCAGTATTACGAACAACATGGTAGATCAGCTAGATGAAACAAAGACACTGCGAGTGAATGCAAGCCATCTTGTATTGTTGTAGATTACGGTACTGGATTTTGAACTAGAAGGTTCAGGTCTCAAATCAAGATCCCCTCTCAAAGTAGTCCCTAAAACGGTTTGGAAATAGAAAGAGTTAGAAATGGATTGCTACTTAAACCAGGACAGAAACACAGACTATCAAATGTCATTTACAGTTTGGTACAAATAAATTAAACAATTTACTTTTACAAAAAAAGTCCCTAAACACATCAGCCGAGATAAAACAGTTTCTAGTCCAAATGTGAGCTAACGAGCAAGCGAGTACACGGGCGGTAACACAATCAAATGTCAACCTAACCTTCTTAACTTCCACCTCTGCTTATGGATCTGCAGCGTTGATTAACCGTTGAGTAAACCAGCTGTTTTCGGCCGCAACATCAGGAGTTAAAGGACAGATTTGTATTTCCTGCTATAGTTTATTATATTGCTTAAAATCTCAGTGGTTGAACAGCGCATACCTGTATATAGTCGAAAGATTGAGTGCACACCGGTTACAATCAAAATATTTTTTTTGCTTTTGCTCTTTGCTACTCCCAATAGCCTATGCCCTTCTGAGAAGTCTTTCCACTAGACGTTGGACAAAAAGCCCCGGCTTACTGCTGGCATTTCATTTTATCTCAAAGGTGTTTGGAGAAGTTAAGGTCAGGGCTTTGCGTGAGGCAGTCATGGTCTCCATCAAACAGTTTCTTTCCCATACGTTTTAACCCCACTTATCGTAGCTGGAGACTGTAGAGTACCTGAATTTCACTACACATTTCAGTGCTGGTAGGGGCTGCTGGAATGATTCCTTAGCTACGTTCTCCACCTTGCAGGCACAACTAGTTGTTCTTGTTTGTGTTGCTTTGCTGTTGTGTTGTGTTGCTTGCTTGGTCCAGTTGGAACGCATTTCTGTGACTTGAACCCAGCTCATAATGATCTTGGAACATCATGTAAGCTCTTCAGCAATCCCTTTACATGACAATAACTGTTCTAGTACTTTTGCACTCTTACGGGCAGCAGCAGGTCTAGAACCTTGGTCTCGAGCCCTTGTCCTTCATCGGGAGACTAGAATTAGCCTGCAGTTTCCTTCTGCCTTGGCTGAACGCTGGAATGTAATTTAGTTTATCCTTCTGAGTATGGATTAGCACGTTGAATTGAATGGCTGATCTGTCAGAAGCAGTTTCTGGCCTCCTGTATTGCATTCCCGGCTCAGGGAGTCTGAAAGTGACCTGTCTGACCCGCCGCTGGGACTCGCTGTAGTGTGTTGGAATGAGATATATCTGGTGTTTACGTCTGAAGAGGCGAGATTTGCATTATAATAGTCCACACTATTGCAGCCTGCATGCTTAAAGATTTTACGGTGTACCCCTGATGGTGCTGTTTTTGTTTTTTAACATATTGTTGGGATTATTTTTATTGAAGTCCACAATGGCAACCTTTTGTTCGACAGACTGGGCGTCTAGGAGAAAGACCTTTGCAGATCTTTGAGTATTTTCCTCGAGTCGCCTCTGTTATTACTTGTCCTTTGTGATTATATCCTTGTGTTAAAAGTGCTACAGGAAGTCTAACTCTCCAAGCCTGCAATCTTGAGAAGATAATCTTGTTTTACAGTGATCTCCTGCCAACAAAAATCCTCCATCCAAGAATTAAATCTCTACTTGTTGTCGTATTCCTTTTACCCATAAATTCACGAGAGACGCATCCGTGCGCCGCACTGCCGACTGACTGTGTTCCCAATAAGTCATGCCATTTGCGAGCCATTGTTTCCCGCTGTTCCAATATTCACGCCTATATGGCGCTATTTAAATGTGAATGGCTTGTGGAGATTTAATCAGAAACATTGTGTTTAGAATGGAAATTGGAATATTAATATGGGTAATTATCACCATGGCAATGGCTCACCTGGCGATTTGCAAACTACTCTTTATCATGAGGGCGGCAAATATAACTGCATCGATTCAGCGGCGAAAGCACGGCAGCGGAATAAGGAACTGCGTGTGCTTAATCTCAGCCAGGAAGGAGCACTTAATCTGAGTAGACAAACCAGCCACATAATGAAAAGTCTCCTGGTTTATCATTATTTTTATGTTCTGCCCAGAAGCAGTGAGAAGGAGGAGATGTGCCCATGATTATTACAGGAGCTTAGAGACAGAAAACAGTACCGCTTATTAGCACCTGATTCGCATAACCTCAAGAAAGCAAGAGTTGGGGAAAAGTTTCAACTTTATTTTGTACTTGTTTTATGCTTATTGTCAATTTAATCTGTTCCACTTACCATATAGAAGCACTTTATAGTTCTACAATTACAGACTGTAGTCAGTCTATACATTCGTTGGGGTCCCCTTGACTTCCACCAGCACAGATCTGGTACTGTTTGGTTGGTGGGGGGCAGCACAGTGGCTCGCTGGGTAGCACAGCAAGAATGTCCCGGGTTCAATCCCAGGGTGGAGTAGCCTGGGTCTGCATGTCCTCCACTTGTCTGTGTGGGTTTACTCTGGGTTGGAGTGTGTGCGTGTAGGACTAGTCTTAAGATGAACTTGTGTATGGATATAATCTTGTGTGTCACTAAGAAGGCCACTGATGCCCGACAGCGACGTTAAAGAAGCCAAATAAACAAACAAAACAAACAATTTGGTTGATGGATCACGCTCAGCACTGCAGTAATATTGATTTGGTTGTGAGGTGTGCATGTTTTGTTGGTATAAGTGAATCACAGACAGGAGTGCTGCTGGAGCTATTAAGCATCTCGGAACCAAACCAAAAATATTCAGCCACCAGCATCTGGTAGAGAACCTACTGTGGGCACTGATGAAGGACTAGAGGATGACTAACACTAAACTGCTGTCTCTGAGAAAAATGGTAGACGTGTCTAATCGAGTGCACGAGTGAAGGAAATGTTTAAAACCTTCAACAGCACTGCTGTGTCTGATCCAGTCACACCAGCGTAACATGCACTAACTAACACAGTAAACATACGAGGGGTTTTTAGAGATTCTAAATTGATTCCAAAATAGGGTCGATTTTCTTAGTTAGCCTGAAGCTGGATCACTGAGCGGTCTTAAGGGTTACTAATCAGAAGGTTGCAAGTTCAAATGTGAGCTTCACCAAGCTGCCACTATGGCGTTCTTGACTGAGGCATTTCAACTTCTAAGCTCAAGTGCAAGTCTCTTCAAATCTGCAGTGAAATGTAATTCATTATGTCATGCTTAATCCTTTTATCAGCAGTGCTTTTTGCCTAAACCCTTAGTACCAGGTTGTACTTGTATCTAAAACACAGCTTTTTGACCAATGCACCAATGACCAGCGAGAGAATGCACATTGTCCAAATTTATAGCACTTGAAGCAGTGAGCTTCCAAGTTAGAAGCAGATAAACTGTAGAAGTGTCTTATTTCTTCACCTCCCAGTGTGAGTCATCCACTCAGGAGGAAACAAAAAGAGCATTTTTAGCACTCTCGGCTAAGACCAGGACATAAGTCATAAGACCCCTAATCCCTTATCAGACTTCCCGTAATTGGAGGTCAGGTATGAATCAGTGCTGAATGTATGCCGCTGGTTGCCAGGTCTTCTGTTTTGCTAGTTTTATTGTGTAAGTGCAGGCACAATCAGCACCGAGAGCACTTGTAAAAACCAATTAAGACCTTTCTCTGGCTGACCTGTGGAGAGCAGCTTTCAGTCTAGACACTAGTTGGATAAGATGCCAGATGTCTTTGGGGGCTCGTTCCATGTCGTGCATTTGAGTGGGTGTGTTAATACCTGGCTGGCATGTTGGAGTAAGGTCAGAAAAGAAAAGGTTGTGTGATTGGATGCAAGTTTACCATGAAAAGAGAATGATGAGCAGATCACAAGGCTTGTGCCCCCATGACCTGACGAAAGAAGGAATAATGAAATCATTATTATTAAGGCAGTCTGCTAAAATGCGTTCTCAAATTTTCAGCCGCCACATGTCGAGTGTGAGCACAAAAGTCCTTATCAAGCTCCAGTGGAGTTTCTTATCTTTTAGATCCTGTTTAACTTTATGAACCTTTTTATGCTGTGGTATTAATTATTTCTTGTTCGTGACTTGTAGTAATGAGGGGAATACTTACAGAAGGGGAGACTGAACATTGATATTTGGAAGTAATTAAGGAATTATTAGTGTGACATAAGTGAACGATATCTTATAGTATAGACTTTTGCATCAAGTCAACAATTTAGCTGTCATTTTTTTACATCGGAATAAGCAAGTGACAAAATTGCGTTCGACGGGTTTATTCAAACAACTCTTCAGACTAAACATTTTGCTTTAAGATGTTTTACATAAATGCACTGAAATATTAGGTCGTTACATAAGGAATATTTATGATGAACAAAATACAGAGTCACAGTCTGTACATTATGGTTAAAACCACATTCTGGTTCTTGTCAGTCAGAGCACAGCCAGAATAATTACTCCCCGTCTAAATACGCTGTGTACTCTATAATGAGTCGGTTTCATCCAAAATAAAAACACTTAAATCTTAGAATAAATTGATTTGTTTGCTAAAGATGATCACGTTAAGAATACAGATTTTAGAATACAGATGTCTGCTGTTTAATGTCCTCATAACATGCTGTAAACCAGGACATTGACCGGACATTACCATAGTCATATAGTAGTTTAGATAGTTATTTTAAACAATAATACTTATTAAAGCGCCCAATGAAAACATTTAGTACAGTATTGTACTCTACAATGCAGTATTTTTTGTATATTTTATAAAACTTGAAACACGTTCAAAACGAAAGTGCAACATTTTCTGCTTTTTTTTTGTAGGATTTTTTTTCTGTCATTTAGTGAATAAGATTTTAATAAGACAGATGTATATTTCGTTTTATAATTCTTAAGACCTCATCAAGAAAAGCAAAGGGACTTTGATCGGATACCTGTATGAATATATTCTAAATAAAAGTTTGGTAAATTCCTTTCCACTGAGCTAAATACTATTTTAATATCGTTTTAACAACTTTGCCTGTTAATGCTTATCCTGAGAATTAACTTTTGACATTGTTTTCATTTATCAGTGTTAAGTTTTTTTTTCATAATCAATCTATCTACTGGGTGGGTCTAGTGGTTGAGGTACTGGACTATGGACCAGAAGGTTTAGGGTTCAAATCCCACATCTGCCAAGCTACCACAGTTGGGTCCCTGAATAAGGCCCTTAATCCACAATTGCTTGGGCTGTAAGACTGTATTAATTGTAAGTCACTCTGGATAAGGGCGTCTGCTAAATGAAATAAATGTTAATGTACTTAAAATACAAGTTAAGGTTTCTTAAAGGCAGTGGAGGGTACAACTAGAGATAAGAAGTCATTCAGAACACCATCTCTCACAAACTCTTCTGTTTATCTTAAAATGCCTCATACACTATATAAACAAAGATTTGTGGACACCACTTCCGATTATTGACGTCTGTTATTTCAGCAATGATGACTAGTTAGATATTCATAATATAAAATGTACATTTCTGTATTCTCCCAAGACAAACAGTAGCAGTAGATTGGGTTGTACCAATAACCAATGACTCTCAATATGACACATTTATGCGTTTCAAGTCAGTTCATCAACTTTCTACCTTGTTGTCCTTGAACAAAATCCACAAAGTATAGATTTGGTAACATTGATTGAAAATTTGGCTGGCTTATATGGAACCTGGACTCCATCAGACACCTTGAAAATTCACTGGAATGTCAAAAGTGAGCCAGGGCTTCTTGCCTAACATCTGAAACAGACCTCACAGTCATGTTCAGTATGTATGTAAAGTCTTCGAATTGTAGAATTTGATTTGATTTCCTTAAACTCATAGTACTTAAAGAACGTTAAAGGTGTTGTGAATAAAAGCGTTTCATGTTAATGCTTGTATGAATAATTCCCTTAGAAAATGAGTTATCACCATTTTTCGGCTTGGCTGCCAGGTTTCATTTGCTACCTTGCGCCCCACTTCAGCTTTTGTTCTTCTCTTTTAAGCTCGGTGCCAAATCATGAAAGAGCGATGAAAGAGCACGTACAATGGAACGACGCCATTATGCCGCGGAAGCCAATGGATTTGCTGGCTTGTTGTCACCGTGTCAGGAGTCACGAATGAATGTTGACATATGTGTTCATTTTCTATTCTTGTTTTTTAATTTATCAGCGGCGTGGATTCCGATCTGAAACAGGGCATGCAGATTGATTTTGGCTAGATGAATGGGACTCAGGTACAAAGGGCTGCTAGGAAGCTACTTGCCACAGCAGAACGTTCCGAGTCCCTTGTTGTCATTTAGAGCAATGAGTTTAGATTGTACGTTAATGAAATGGATGTGATCAGTATCCTCACAGTTTCAGTTGGGGTTATAATAGACTGAATCACAAAGGGCCTTCTCAGCATCACCTTCTCCTGCCTTGATATGGCATACATAATTTGGTTAATGCTTGATCATGGCTTGGCCGCCGTGATATTTAAAGATCTCAAGGCGGTGGATGACCTTTTGTTTATATACTACTCATCAAACGTTTGGAAGATTGTTCGATGTGTAATGACCCGCAAGCACAAGATATTTGGACAGGATTGACCGATTGACTTTGACCGAAATGGAGGCTGACCTTACATTACCGTTGTCATGTAAACATAATGGGTATCTTCACAAGAAAACTGCATGCAAACGATACATTAATGCGTCAGACATAACTGGAAGAAGTGTAAAGAAGTGTGGAACGCTACCATCTACACAGCATCTGAAGCATGAACTCTTATACATAACTTTTTTTTGCAGAGACTACAAAGCAAAAAACAGAAATGTAAACGATGGCATATGAACATAAATAAGCATGCCTGTCTGGCTGCGCACAACCATGAGGGAATGCGTCCACATGAGGAAACACTACATTTGAGAACAGTCAATGTAATATTACCTTTTAAAATGTGAAACCGTTAAGCGGAGTACAAACTTTTCAAATAATTACAGGTAGGCAAGTGGTGTCTGGATTTTGTCTACGGATATGGGTTTTGTTCATTTTTATCTTCAGTCGTGCATTTTCAGGTAAAACCCTCGCTTGGTTTGTACAGATACAGGTGCATGTGCCGTACTCTGTCCTGCCAGGCCATATGACAGAGTTAATATGTGAACTCTTAAGGTGTGTTATATACTGTTTTTTTGCAAAGTTAGTGATTTGATAATGTCAGCTTGTATATCTTTAAAGAAAAAGGATTTAACAGTTATGGTAAGTGATACATATCACACACCCCTAATTAATTTTCTCATCAATTTATGGAACCAGATCCAGCCACGCTTTAAGAGTAAACACGTATTTTTACAGTAGGTCTGCCCCATCAGGGGTTGATCTAAGGCTCGTCTTGACTCACTGCTGCTCAGAGACGTGTTTTACAGGTCATAACTTAATTAAGCTGATCACAGAAATGAATCCATTACAGCCCTGCTGGATGGGTGTGTTTGAGGGAGCGGGGATTTCACTGGCTTGAATTAGAGAAGTTCATATAGTTAAAGTCGATACACTAGGCTATGTGACCTTGATCAAAGCTTGAGCATCAGAATGAATAAAACACGATGCCATTTGTATGATACTTATTGTTTTCTGTTGCCATTCAGACTGCATTATATTGGACCATGTTTTTAACATGTTCTGACTTCACCCCATTCAAGCTTTTCTTGTTGTTGTTGTTTTCTTTTTGCTTTTGTTCTTTTCAGGCTTCATGGACTCGGCCTGAGAAACACAAGGTATAGCTTCTGAATGTGTAGCCCGGTTAGGTACTAATACTAGAGCACACCATTACTACTGCACCATAATAACGTTAGATCCTTTTAATCCACAAATCCCTATAGATATACACAAAATCACACAATCTCAGTGTAATACAATCTCGTTAATTACAGGTCTTCACCACTTCATGCTGCTCGTGATCCTATCTGTGAAATCCTGTTATGGACATTTTTTGAAGGCTTTAAAGTAACATGGGCAGTGATTAGGAATATTAAGGCATTATATATTTACAACCCCAAATCAGAAAGAGAAAACAGAGAGCTATAAATGTAGACATATAAAAAAATTTAAAAAATGATAATAAAACAATAAAACGCAGTGTTTCTTGCATTGAATTTATACTTGATTGGCAGGGAAGTACAGTGATGTAGGGGTTATCACTGCCACCTCACAGCTCCCAGATCCCCGAATCGATCCCGTCCTTGGGCTCCTTATGTCAGGCCCACATGTTGTCATTCAAAAGCAGAAACAGAAACTGTGTGGAGGTACTTTGGTTTCTAAAGACGTGTTACGTTAATTGGTGTTCCCTTAGCGTCAGTGTTCAAGTGTATGTGCCGTACGATGGATTGGCGACCTCTCCAGGGTGGCCCCTGCTTTGCCCCTGGTAAGATAAGTGGATAATAAATAATTGCAGTCAGAATCCACCCAAGATATTTCATGTTTTTTTCTAGTCAACTTCATTTAATTACATTGCATTACTTAATGTTAATATATTTCCATTCCTAAATTTAAGGCCTGTAACACAGTTTGGGAGGGTAAAGCTTTTTAGCACTTTGTAATGTTGCCATTCCTGTTCACAACATTTACAATGTGGTTGTGTTGGCTTATTGGCACCAATTAGTAAAAAATCTGCAATTGTAAGTACTTTTTTCTCCAGTGGTACAGTGTCATCTTCGTCGCATTTTCGTTTCAGAGTTCTCCACACATACCCTCTTTTGTAGCCATGCCTTTGTAATGTCTGCAGCATATAGTTTTGCATTGTCTTGTTGAAAAATGCATAAACGCCCCTGTAAACCCTGCTGCTGTTTAATGCTGCCGTAACATAAGAAGAAAAACAACCTTTATTAGCACAGCCTTGTTGCTGATAACAGTCTCGATAGTCCTTTTCTTCTTTGATCCAGAGAGCACGGTGACAGTGTCATTAAAAAAAATGTGGAATACTGATTTTCACCACTTTACACACATCTGCTTTTGTACCAAATCACGATTAGTCAGCTAGCTGATTTAAAATCCGACTCATTTTGGAATATACATGAAAAAACACTAAATGTACTGGGTTCATACCGTCTGCAATGAAGCAAAACTCAAAGTAAATGGAAGACACGTTTCCCCTCCCCATAGTCTCCCAACATTTTCTGATTTGGGGTTATAACACAGTGGTTCCCAACCATTTTTTTTATCAACTCAGAGCAAACAAAGTCTCGTGTAACTGTGGGGGTCATGGACCCCAGGCTGTGAGCCATGGGTTATATTATGATTACAGTGCATACATAATAGGATTATAATGCATTATGACATTATGTGGCTCATACCTGTATTTGATAACATTTGTTTACAGAAATAGCAAACAGAGTTTTCTAAACCAGTTCCATATCAGAGCTTAAATGAGTAGTTCTGCCTCTCTAACACGACGTAACATAGTGTACAACACAGTACACAACATAACATAGTGCTTCTTAACTGTACTAAATACTCATGTAACACAATGGCGCTACGTGGTTAACACTAGAACGACCCCAGAAACCCAAGTCACAGGCCATGGCTGATTTCTTACTGGTGCGTTGTAAATTTTCACGAGGTGATAGTAAGTGACTCAGATGCATATGGAATGTGTGGGCAGGGATCTCCACACATCTCGATCAGAGCATCACAGCCTCCCTAATGAGGTCACTTTGCTCTCATAAAAAGTTCTTCTAAGGCTTTATTAAAGAATGAAATTGTTAACATGTATTAAAGGTGCAGGTAGAGATTAAATGCTCCGATGTTTGCAAACACTTATTGGTCCAGTGTGGGCTGATCGTTTTACAAGTCATAATATTGACTCAGTTTTGACACCGTAGGATTTTCAGTTCTTTATTGCAAATATGACCCTCGTGGATTAAAACTTTTACCAAAGACAGGTGTTACAGGTAATCAGAAGGTCAAACATCTCTCACTGACCACTTTCTGTGCAAAATAGGTAAAAAAAAATAGCTGTACAACGAATAAGACAATACATTACACATGATATGATTTATGATTTGGGGTGTCAGCCAAACTATCCAAAGTAACTAGAGTCCATTGGGAGAGGGTTTGGGGTGTGCATTACTGGAATGATATTCTGTAGCCAAAATATATTTCATTCTAATTAAAGGAAGTGTAAAGGCATTGATGGGGCTGTTATGATCAATGTATTGTATAAATAATGTAAGCTATAAATGCTGTATAACAGTTCAGATATTAAACAAGTCATGGAATGGTCTATTAAGAATATAATCATAAATTCAGTTACATTTGACCCCCTCCCCCCCTTCCTGAAAAAAGTGGTTGCCACAGTACTAAATAAATAATTAGAACATTGTGCTCAACCATGTAAGAGACAAAAAGCGTTCTAATTGAATACACACCGAATATAAACGAATGAACATTGGACAGACCCAAGTTGATCTTGAAACCTGTTTTTGTGGCGCCATCTAGCAACAATTGTGGGTCAATATCAATCAATCAATATAATCCTTGTCTGGACACTTGGATGTCTTTTGACTTCTCCAGCGGTGCTTTTAGCAGTTTAACCAAGCATTTGTAGAAGTAGAAATTCAATGTTACATTGAATTTGGCAAAAGGGTCTGGACTACCACTCAAAATTGACAAATTGACATTTGTGAGTCTGCTAAATGCTGTTAAAGGGGGATATTTCAAATACGAAGAGGATTCCCCAAAAACTACTGGACAGTCTGCTCCTGTCCATGTCCCATCACTGTCAGTGTGTTTTGTGTGTTTTATTCTTGGGTGACCATACACCCTACTGAACAGTCAATGTGGGGGCACTCACGTCCAGTTTAATATGCTTTGATATGTTTGATATCACTCGCTACTCAATCATTACAATTGAGTTTGCATCTCATTTGCGTAATCGAACTTTCATATGCTTTTCTGATTATCTTGTTAAATTAAATCAAATCAAAAGCTTATTTTTATGATGTCATTTTAAAATATACCCTAATTTTTGTTTCCACTTGGGTCTCTATTGTTCCTTTAAACAGTCCAACTGCAAAAAATCTTTAAAAATCCATCCATGTTCTGTCAGTCAGTCAACCATTTAGAGTTTAGTTCATGGATATACAGTACTGTGTAAAAGTCTTAGAATAGTCTAAGGCACCATTAGATGTGTGGTTCTAACAATGCTATAATGACCATATATTACGTGTTACAATTGGACCCAAAAAATTCAAACTTGGTCAGTCATTTCACAAAACCGTTTTCCACTGATTTCCCCATCTTTGTGAGCTTTAGCATATCTTAGGTCACACTGGTGGCTTTTTGCCTTTTGCCCCATACTGTAAAACACGACAGAATGTCTGCAAATGGTTTTGGTGGTGAGAAAACCCAAAAGAGAAATCTATGTATGGTGTGATCGGAATTCTATACTCTCCATAAACACAAAATGTGTTATCCTCAGCTCTTATGCTTTTGCTTCAGGACATCTTCTTCTCTGTTAGCATGTCTAGCAGGGTCGACTGAAGGCATGGGCCCATGTCGTTCTCAGCCTGCGGCGTGATATGACTACCATGGCACGTGCTGATCTCTCTGCAGGGGAAAGCGGAAATGGTTTTATTTCGTTCTAAGATCCTTTTCAGCCACGTGAGGACGCTTTTATGAGAGTGCCTGACTCTTTTTCTCCGTCAGAGCAGATAATAAGATGCACACGGGCACATGATTGCATTCTGCCCCCAATCCGAGCTTCTTTGCTACTCGCCTAGGCCTTTTTTCGTCCTGTTTTCGCGCCACGCTAAGTTTGTGTATGTCATGAAATTTGTCGACCGATGGGGGAAAAAAGCAGGCGAGCCGTTATTCGAGGTCTAACTAACTAATCACTCGCAGAGATACCTCAGCAGGCTCGAACCAGAGGCGCACCTGAAAACGATTTCAACCTTCACGTGCGGCATTGCTATGCCAGTCAGGGCGAGACGGTCGATGATGCTACACACTAACAAGTTCCAGTACGTTAGGCAATGAGCGGATTAAACTGGCAGACCATGCCTATAACTGTGACTGTGCCACAGAGCCCTTAAATCAAGGCTGGGAAATTGATTAAATTCACTCCCTTCCCGTCCCGCAGTCAAATTTTTTCACCCACTATTGAGCAGGCACTTTATAAATAAAGTGCCACTGCGAATTTCAGAAACGTCTTATTTCCTGTTTGGACTTCTCCTGCTGCTCCCAATGCTTAGCTTCTGTCTCAGATCAAAGAAAAGAGCTAACGTTTCACAGTGACTCATTTTAAATGCATGATGAATGATTAAATCCACTTTAGAACCTTGAGTGTGGAAAGAAAGAGGAATGAAATTGGAACTAAATGTCATTCAGACTGCTTACTTATTTCACTTAGCTCTTACAGGTCTGGGCTCATTTTGCCCGAATTAGGAACCATTAAAGCGATTAGCATGCACATGCTTGATATTTTATAAAAACAACCCAGCCAATTATGACATAATTATGTTTTTAACAAGGATACACTGGGTTGACACGGTGCACCCATGATTTTTTTACTCTAAGCATAAGACCTAAAATTAAGGAATACCAGATATAGCAAACATGATAAAAAGCCAGAAATTCACAGGGTGAAGTCAAGCATGTAGAAGAGGTATTATTATTATTGAAAAACACTCACTGGCCACTTTATTAGATAAACCCTTTCTAGTACAAGGATGGACCATCTTTCGTCGTCAGAACTGCCTTAATTCTTCATGGCCCAACCCTAGATTCAACAAAACGTTTTGAAAACATAGATTTTGGTCTTTACTGACCCGGTAGCATCATGCTGCTGCTGCAGATATGTCGGCTGCACATTTGTGATGCAAATCAACATTCCAGCACATTCCAAATATGCTTTTTTGGACTGAGATTTGGTGAGTGTAGTGTGAGGCCTTAAGTACAGTGAACTCACTGTCATGTTCAAGAAACCAGTTTAATGATTTGAGCTTTGGTACATGGTGCCTTATCCTGCTAGTATTAGCCAGCAGAAGACTGTAGCTATGAATATAATCAGCAACATTACTCAGTTAGGATTCTCAGTTGGTATTAGAGACCCAAAGTGAGCATAGAAAATGTCTCACACATCCTTACACTACCAGCAGCCTGAACTGTTGGCGCAAGGCAGGATGAGTCCATGCGCTGTTGTTTTCTAGACCCAGTTCTGGCCCTGTCCTCCGAATGTTACAGCAGAAACTGAGACCAGGCAATGGTTTTAAAATCCTATATTTTCCACGTGTGACACCTGCTGTGATCTTCTGTTGCTGTAGCTCACCTACTTCAAAGTTTAACATGTTGTGCATTCAGAGATGCTCAATAGATGTTGTAACAAGTCGGTATTTGCATTACTGTTGCATTTCAATCGGCTCATACCAGTCTGCCCATCCTCTTCTGAACTCTGGCCAGAAAGCTGCTCTTTGTCTAGAAAGATCTTTCTCTTGTCCGTACCATTCACTGTAAACCCGGGCCCAGTGTGGGTAGCACCGCTGCCTCACAGCAAGAAGGTCTCGGGTTCAATCTCAGGGTGGAGCGGCCTTAGTCCTTTCTGTGTGCAGTCTGCATGTCCTCGCCGTGTCTGCGTGGGTTTACTCTGGGTACTCCGGTTTCCTCCCACAGTCCAAAGACATGCGTGTTAGGTTAATTTATGACTCTAAATTGCCAGTGACTTGTGTGTATGTATGACTAGTCTGTAGTAGTGACGTTAAAGAAGCCAAGTAAACGAACAAACATTGTAAACTCTGTATGAAAATCCCAGTAGATCAGCATTGTTTCTCAGTCCTGTCCATCTGGCACCAACAGCATTCAAAAAGTCACATTATGATGCCTGGTTTGACCTTCAGTCACCTTGACCTTGCCTACATGCCTAAATGCATTGAGTCGCTGCCATGTGATTGGCTGGTTAGATATCTGTATCTTAAAAAAGGGACCATAGCCTATTAGCATAGCAGATCTTATTTTGTAGTCCTTTAACTTCAAACAAAAATCAGACTGAATATCTGCTGCACTGCAAATATAATAATGCGACCTGATCACCCACGAGCGATCACAGACGGCTGACTGTTCATACATGCCGATCGGCACTGCTTAAATGAACTCACATTGGTTGGTCTGTCATGATTCATTTCTCATGAGCTTTGTCGAATCTTTTTCACGTGCCTTTGTATTTTAGCAATCGCAGCTGCCTCGCAGTAAATGTTCTGTTGCTGATTGCAGCACATGATTAGCATGCCCAATAGTGTTATCGAGGAAAACAGAGTTTATTAGTTGGCATGACTAATGAATCTGCATCGACTAATAAAAAGGCTGCGTTGCCTGATTAGCACAGGGAATGTCACGCCACTCAGTCGTGCTCGGTCAATTAATTTCAATGTATAAGACGACCAGCCAGAGTGCCACTCATTTCCTCCTGAAGCTCAAATAATTAAGATGTACAGTTTTATGCATGACTTTGACCCATGGTCAAACTAAGTTTTCTTGAAATTTTTAAATTACAATATGAAGACTTAATAACGTACATTCTAAGCACTTCATTAGAAACTCTGCACTTGTACTGAGTGGGGCCTCCCTTGCTCTCTAAACAAAGCAATTCATCATGGCATGGATTCCATAAGACGCTCTAAATATTCATTTGCAATTCTGTTCTATGCTGACCTGATGTATCACACAATTCTTTCACCCCGGCACGGTCTCTGGAATTGTGTCATAGCAAGAAGGTCTTGGGTTTATTCCCAGGGTGGGGCGGCCTGGGTCCTTTTTGTGTAGAGTCTGCATGTCCTTCCTGTGTCTGCCTGGATTTACTCCGGGTACTCTGGTTTCCTCCCACAGTCCAAAGACATGCATGTTAGGTTAATTGATTAATTGATTACTTAGTGTGTGTATATATATAAGTAGTCATGATATGACCTTGTGTGTAGATGGTAAACAAAATAAACAAACAACCCATCACATTCAATAACGAACTCATGACTCGTGGCCATAAAGCAGTGCCCCAAGTAAGCAACAGCATTAAGTGTCAATAACACATCGTGATCTCAGATTAGAACTGTCTTTTGACCACTCTAGCGATGCTTGAAGTAGGTAAATCCAATGCATTTTGATGCATGTGTTACATAGTTCAGATTTAGATATTAAAGAATACATACAATGATAATATACACATATGCACATATTTAACCAGCATTATCAAGGCCATGGTATGTCACAAATTTATTCACATTAGTTCAGTGATGACAAAACACTGTTTACCTGATGGTCAGACTGGCTTTAAGATCATTCCAGTGTATAGCTGAGGTTTGCTGCAGTGATGCTGGGTATGTAAACAGGAAATGATAGACTGTTAGCCAGAGAAGTCAAAGGAAGGTTAAATACCTAGTGGGCTTGAATATTCTGTTAAAGAATAAATAGAGTAGACTTATGTTAATACTGAGAGATAATTATTAAGTGCTCATTATGAAAATTAGTGAAAGGGTTTAAGTGAAGCACCTAAGGCATTTTATTAAGGTGAATAAAGATTTAAGCATTTAGTGACTTCAGAAGATGGTCCTTGGAATTTAATGAAACAGTGTGATATCATGCTGGGAGAATTTATTATTTGGTATTGCACTTGTGGAGTCTCGTTAGAGCAAAATGGGGAAAAGTACCAAATGCTTACTAAATTTGAAATTTATCATAAGAATACCTTTGGAACTGGCAAAGGTTCAGTAGTTTTGGCCACTGGCAAAATGGCACCATGTCACCCAGTATTTTGGCCGTGGTGCAGAATTGAGTACCAATACTTCTACACCAATACAACGTGGGGGGTTTGTGTCCCAATATTTTTTTACTAGATACGGATTTGTGTCTCAATATTTTTGGCCACGTTTGGGTCTGGGTCCCATTTACTGTTGGTTATGTGTGGGTTTGTGTCCCAATACTTTTGTGCGTGTGGTGTGTTTAACTGTTTGTGTGTATGCTCATACACCTAAAGAGCTTACAGACACTGAGATGCTTTGTGGTGACATCATCGATTTCAGTAAGAAAATTATTTTGTCAGTTATCATTTGAATCTGAACATTCTGTCAGTGCATTTCCACTGGGGGTTAAATTTGAAGCTTACACCTATTAAAATGATCACTTAATGGGTGAAACTCCAGTAACACACACAGCACAATTATGTAACAGTGAGTGAACTGTGTCAAACTAGAAAAAGAAGTATGGATAACTTAATAAGCATTGTATAATTATGTATGATTAATTGTCACACCCACGGACTGCTCGCGTGACCAGGCCCGGCCCATCACACACACACCGTCACCAGAGTTCTAATACTACACACCTGGGATTCATTTTACCTCATCATCACACCGCACAACTCCACTCACAACTCCACAGCAATTTGGTTCCCTCGTTCGCTACGCACTCTCTCTCGCCATTTGGATACTATCGCTTCTTACCGTGTTTGGACCTCGTCCTCGCTTTATCCTCTGGGTTCTGTTTGCCATTGCTGTGTTTGACCTCGGACTGTTTGACTACGATTTTCGCCTACTGTTTTTGAATAAATCGCTCCAAGCTGCATTTGAGTCCGCCATCCTTGTGCGAGCATTACCTTAATAATAATTATATCATTCAGATTATATAATTCGTAATTATTGATTACCATTTTTATTCAGAAGTTTGTAATTGTCAGTAATTAATAATTAGTAACTAATAAAATTGACTGTCAATTTGGATCGAACGCCTTTTAGTCCATAATAGAATAGGAAATACCACTGCTATCGCAATGTATTAGTGACAAGAATTGGTGCGATGACTTCTGATTTAATGCACTGTGTATTTGTGTACTCAGTGAGCTCTTAGTAGCTGTCAATACACAAAACTGAAACACATTTGATGGCTTAATGCACTGTGCGTGTGTACTCGTGTGTTTCTGTGTGTCTGTGTGTGGAAGCTACCAGCTGTGCAGTTCAAAGAGGCTTCACAAGGCAAAGGCTTTGTGGCTTCTGCTGTGTGGTCCACTTCATTATTGATTCCTGTTTGCATCCCGAAGCACCCACGGGATGCCAGCACTAAGAAAAATACTGCCCTTGCCTCGGAGCACTAACACATGCCAATTAACCTGTTTCAGCTCATTTGTCATCATGCCAGCTGTTTTTTTTTTGTTGTTTGTTTGATGGTTTTGGTGTGGTGGTGTTTCATCCTTAACCATTTTGATCTCCTCCTTTCTCTTCCTCTCTCTGTAGAGCCTGGACAGTAACGTAGTGGTGCGCAGTGATGCCCGTGTGTCCTCCCTCACTCTGAAGTATGTACAGATCACAAACGCTGGTCAGTACCTCTGCACCGCCAGCAACTCCATTGGCAAGGACATCCAGAGCATGTACCTGGAAGTACGATGTAAGAAAGCAAGCATTCTCATGTCTTATTTGAATATTGGAATATCTCTGGCATTTTGAACTGAAATTGCTCAGAGGTGTGGGGGTTTCTTTTTTGACATTTGACAGGCTTAGAAACTTTTTTGCTCATTTCCTTCAAGTTAGCACACAAACACCATCTGACTAATGCCATGTTAGTAGCTGGTGTATGTTAAATACATAAAACATAATCTTAATAATAGGTGTGGTGAATGAGTAAGTCATACCTACTGACAGACTGGCCAATGTTTCCCAAAAAACATGCACTGGAGAACAGGCAAAACTCCAAATAGGTACCGAAATCAATGAACCAACCAAAATAAGGACCAATGGACCGAACACACCTTTTGAGCCACCTCTAATTCTCATGTAATTTAAATTTAATCTAATTTAGACAGGCAGCTGAGCTTGAAGGTTGGTGTTCAGTGTTGTGCAGCAGCAGCCTTGTTTCATATCAGCACAAAATGCTCAAGGTAGCACTTTACTTTTTCATTTAAACACCTAAGGCTATATGCATGGGTAAGTTTGCATAAAATACTGCTGAAGGAATATATTTGCATTGATGTCAAATGTATATCGTAAATTAAAATGTTATGCGTGTGTGAAGTGGTCATATTTTTTGCCTGTTTTAACCCTGCTTGTTCTTGTCAGGGTCATAGGAGGAGGGTGGTTGTGGTGGGCTACATTCAGAAGGCTATACTGGCCTTGAGATTTTGGTGACAAAATGCAATACTATATACAGACCACAATCTATACAGTTGTGCCACAGTCAAAGACTGCAATACATTTTATGAAACAGGACATTAACTGGACGTTACCATAGTCCCATAGTCTTTTTATGGTACTGTAATGTCAATTTCAAGGGTATTTTCACAAGGAAACTGACTGCAAGCCATACGGAAATTCGTCAGATATGTAAATTCCCGAGTAGAACGCTACCATCTACACAGCAATCGTAATGCAATTTTTAATTTATGGAAAATCACAATAATTATCCAAAATACAGTAATGTACAGTTATGACACTGTATATGGGAAAGCTGTAACACATTGAAAGACATTATTATGAACAACAGAGGATCAGCCAAACAGTTCATACAGTTACAAAAGAAAATATACCGGTACTGAGGGAACAAAAGCGTAGTACTGACAATAGGACGGGCACAGTGACTAATGAACACCATTTACAGCTTGATGCAAATAAATAGAGGGACATCATCCACAAAGACACGAGTAACTTAGACAAAAAAGTCTCTAAACACATCAACCAAGTTAAAACAGTCTCTAGTCAAAAAGGGAGCACACATTACCCTTATGTGTATGTATGTTTTACATACACACTCCCACCTCTGCTCGTGAAACTGCAGCGTTGATTGACTGCTGGGGGGACCACAATGTCTGGAGTTAAAAGCGTTTCTAATTTACTGTCCTTTTTGAGATCTCTGTAGTTGAAGTTGGATGGCCATTAAACAATGCATACCTGTGAAAGTCTTAAATTAAATTTCATTTAAACATTAGGAATAAATCATTATGGAAATTACCTAAAATATTTGAAGAATAATTAGATGAAAAGATTTAAAAGGTTGAAAGGTTAGTAAGCTAGGTTGGTCAAGTAGCTAATAAGTGAAGTGCTCTTTGTTTGTATTTGTCATGCACATGTCCCATTCTGTTGCAGGCCTGTGGTTTAGACTGGATTACATCAGTGTGTTTGATGGAGCTTTGTGTATTACAGATAGGCCTACAACTAGAACCTGCTCTGAAATGCACTAGAAACCTGTTTATGAGGTGCTAATGCCAAAGCTTTTCCTTTAATCAAATCGATTTTCTTCAACAATCATGTCTACGCACCATTAGCATCTTTGAGACTTACAGAAAAGGTGGAACAAAATCTTACTCTCGCACTCAAATGGGTTACCAGAAATGTGGTGGAAGAAAGCCTGGTGTGAAAGAATAATTGGATTAATCTCCTTCAGAGAAAAAAAAAACAAAAAATCTGCTCCGGTTCTCAGATAACATCACAATGCACGGCTGATAAAACCTGTGCTCGTGCACTCCGACGCACTCCGGCTCAGTACTAATCAGGTGCTCCAAGTGTCTCATAGTAATTAGCGATAAGAGAAAGGTGCTTTCTTTAGTGCAAGTGAGCTCTCACTCTGACATAACCACTGATTGGATGGTAGAGCCGATGTATAGGACTCAGTTAATATACTACACAGTGTCCTCTTAGTACTAGCCAGATCTGCTAAAAATAATGAAATAAACAAACAACAAAGACTAGCTTATGGGATGTACATGGTGAGTCAAAAATCACAGAACACAACGTTTTGGCAAAGGCTGCCAAAACGACTACACACTACATGGCTTGTCTCTCCACAGTCCTAGATGTGTCTGAATTAGGCTATTAGTGATGCAACAGTACTGTGCGAAATTGGTGATCTTTCTGGTGTTGAAGTTGAAGTCTGTTGCTATGATACGGCAGCTGTGTTCCCTGTACATCAGAATCCTTACTTCCATCTTCAGTTACCAATTTTGAAACTCCCTGTGTTGGTAACTTTTGAACAACAAAATATATTGCATATCTAAAAAAAATCCTGAGACAAATTCGGTCTTGATATGCTACATGACCACCTTCCCATTGGAAAAAGTTGCCCTTGATCCAATATGGCGGCTTTCAAGTTAACGGCCATGTTCTGGACATAACCTAAGAGAAAGACCCCTTTACCCATTACTTGCCGGTGTATTCAGATATGTCATCTTCCCTTTGGTTTTTGAAATAAAAGCATGCCCTGTGTCTTTTGACTGTACACCTGTCTATTAGGTACAGGACACAAAAGTAGTGCTAGTATGTTCACTGTGCAAAAGGCCATTGTTAGATAAACCATTGTTTTAGGTTTAACTGTATAATGACCACATGAAATGATTTATCAAGCTCTTTATTAGAATAAAACCAGAGAATTAATTAATTATTTTAATTAGTTAATTAATTAAATTTAAAACCAGCTAAATACCTTCGAAAGGCTGCAGTGGATAGTATTTAGTGCGAGCATCTGGCAGCTCATTGGGATGCCGAGTTAACCCTTTTACAGCCCAAAAGAAGCTTGATCAGCAATGTTTTATTTTGGAAGGATAGCAGCCAAGAAACCACTTTGTCAGAAGGGGAGCAAGGTGAAAAGCTTAAGATATGATAAAACTCACAAATATTGGAATAAACATCATGCAATAGAGTACTATAGAGTGACGAATCCGAGGTCCACTTGTCAACGATTTGAAATATATCAGAAGTACAATATCCCATTGTTAAAACAAAAAACAGCACTGTCTTTACTTTTTTACTGTATTTTCTTAGTTTTCTTAGATTTTTTTGTCATATGTATTCTAATGAAGTGTCCATAACATGATTATATTATATACCATTTCTAAATCAATGTTATCTCTTTTATAATGTTGGTCTAAAACTTTTGCTCAGTACTGTACCTATAATAGTGGCACTGAGGTGACATAACTTTTAAGGTATTGGGCTATGGACCTGAGCGTTAGACTTTTTAACATGACAGATATGGGAACCACTGTAATTTAAAAGTCAGGTTTTCCCATAAAACAGCCACCATTTTGACTCTTATAGTCTATCTCACTCATATTTCAACAACTGAACTGACTTTATTGCTGATACCATCTCTCAACCCAGCCCCCAAGATGGTTTCTGTAACAGATTTGGGAGGGGGGCTCTGACTTGGGGCTTGTATGGGGTCATTTCACAGTGAGATACTAGAAACATTTATAGTGCTGCAAGTTTTTCCTTTAAGAATGACTGTTTGCTGCTGCTGTGATTTATAAAGTAGTTTTTAGTGGTATTTTATTTTGTATTGGTGCCGCCTGAGCACCGGTGGTATAGCCCGTGGTTCTGAGAGGAGCTCACAGATGGCGATAAGATTGGAGAGTGAATGCATCTTATCACAGCACAACGATGGGAGATGTGCTGCCGCTACAGCGCCTATCAGCCTCATATTACAGAGTTCAATTACCTAGGAGGCACAATAGGGCAGCACTGGACCGTCTCGATGTGTGGTTCTCATACCTCCAGACATGCAACCACAAAAATGACAAAAACAGCCAACAGGAAATAACTGGTAGACTAAAACGAATCTTTTGTGGAAATATAACAAAATAACTAAATGAACTTGCTTTTATCGAATGAACTCATTTGACATGTGAGGATGGAATGGTAAAGGGTTGAAAATATTGATTCAAAAGAAGCACTACAGTAAAATCCCTTTTCAAATTATAACATTCAGTACCTGTCATACTGACGAGATGATGTATTTGCACATTGTGAACTGGTCCACATTTTACACACTTTAGTTGTAAGGAAATAAAGATATTATTCAGGTTATTAGAATCACATGTTATTTTTTTATTTTCTAGACTACAAGATGTTTTACCCTCTACTAATCCCGGTACAAATTATGGATGTTATTAATATTACATGTTCGCCCAGCTTTGCTGTAGCAATTACACAAATTACTGACACCATGAATTTTTTTTTAATAACTGAACATTCTAGCGTTGTAAAATGCTATATAAAGTTGAGGAAAAAAATCCAATCACACTGAATTTGCATTCCTAAAACAAATACCAGAACAAATTAGCAGCTTAAGTGCTTCCAGTTGTTAGAAAACATTTGTTTTTTATTTGAAAAAAGAAAACATTTGGAAGAATAGAATGCAAAAAAATGTTGGTTGTACATAGACATCTAATAATACATAATATTATAAAACATAATATTTGTTGCAACTATAAACAAAATGGGAAGGTTATAGAAGGAAAACATGCAGGTAAACCGAGTAAGAGGTCAAAGCATTGAGAAGAAATGGTGGATCAGGAGAAAATGTTGGTGACAGAACCGTAAGAAATTGAAGGCTATGTTCTGTAGTAAAATTCTTTATAATAGTAGTAATAAATGCTATTATTGTGGCTCAGTTGGACAAATCCAGCTGCTTAAAACAGCAGTCCTTGGGACATGGGTTCAGACTGTGGGCTGAGTTTGCAACTTGAAGACTGGGTGGTACTGTTACAGGGCCTAGTACTAGTGTCCCAAACCATGACATGATTGGCTGTGTTTTAGGTAGGGGAGGTTGGATAACCCTTAGTCACTGCAAGAGCAATAATAACAAAAATAATAACAATTTTCTCATCTATAAATCGTTTAAGCTTGTATATTGTAATACAGCAATGTATTTCTCTTAATCACTTTATAAAACATTCTCCCATGGCTTTCATTACAGATGCTCCGAGGATTCAGGGTATTGTATCTGTTTTTACGTGGGAAGGAAATGCAGCTAACCTGTCATGTGAGGTGCTTGCTCATCCTGCCGCCTCTGTGGTGTGGAGCCGTGAAGGCCAGCAGCTGCCAGCAGTGAACACCACCAACATCAAGATTTACAACACACCCACCGGCAGCTACCTGGAGGTACATTCACCTTACCCACTGTCTCTGTATACACACATCACGCTTACCATGCCCATTGTAATTCTAATATTAACTCAGCTGTCTCTGTCAGGTAGCGGCTAGTACATTCATCCACTTATCAAGTGAAAGGTCAAGCCATAATATAATATATTAATATAATATAATATAATATGCCAAGTTTTGAGACTGCGGTAACCTAGCGTTTAAGGTACTGGACTCTGAACCTGATTCAAATCTGCCAAGCTGCCAAGCTTAGGTTGGGTCCTTAAGCAAGGCCCTTAAACCACTATTGCTTAAATCATAAGACTGTATCAGTTGTAAGAAAAGGGCATCTGCTAAATGCTGTAAATGTAAATGATATATTTTTTCATTGCATTGGAAAACAAACATAACATTCATTGGAAAAGTAATATATTAAATTAAAGTTTGCAAAAGTCTTAGGCCACCATTAGATTAGCTATACCATTGTTTTAGCAACGGTATATTGGCCGTATATAATTCTTTTTCAGTGTCTCTATTAAAATACAACCAGAAAACACAGGAAATGTATATGCAGTATAATGAAAAACAGTATATAGCAGCTTCTAGGGCAACAGTGAGAAGTATGGGTGAAAAAGCTAAAATGTTATCACAAAGTTTGAAATGAAGATTAATGGAAAAGAGTATTATGGACACACATTTTGGGACCCAAAAAACACAGCTCTGGAAAACGTTGAATCCTAAACTGAGCAAGCCTATGGCGACAGTGGAAAGGAAAAGCTCCCTAAAAGTTGTATAGTAAAGTTGGACAACCAAGACTCTCAAAAAGGGACCCATCCGCCTTGGGTGGCCTGGATGCTAACTGAAATAGTTACATTTGTCTTAATAGTAGAAATTAGTAAATACAGTTAAATAAAATAATATAAAAGATAAGCATGTCTGACATTTTTTGTCAGATACACAGAGTCACTCCAGGAGTCCCCACTGGGAACTGGAGCTGGAACTGGAGGGACTGTGGTGGCCTAGTGGTTAAGGTTCTGGACTATGGACCAGAAGGTCCATCATCTCATAGAAAATGTAGTTACTTATTGATTATAATCACAGAGCTGCTTAACGATCGCAAGAACTGGACCCAATACAAAGATGGATAGGTGAAATTAAAAAGAAAGTTAATAAATCTCAATCCCAGCTGTCATGTGTTGTTTACTTTTTCTATAAATGAGATTTGGTGCCTCATTAAGTAGAATAAGGTGTATCTAAACTGAAATTCATCAGAAACTGGAATGGAATTGTTGCCATACATGTACAGATGTTGATTTTAAGATAATTTGGAGTGGTCTCTCTTTTTTAAGATCTATGTCTTATACATGATCATTATACCATGGCTTAAACAGATCTAATAGCAGATCTAAGACCTTTGCACAGTACTGAATATTTAAAGTATAGTAGTAGGTTGTTATAGGAAATTTAAAATGTATCGTGGTAAAATTGTGATACAGATCATGTCTAATTACTGACAAAAGCAAGCTAGTTTATGAACAGTAACCAAGCTAGCCAGCTAATTATGAATGTCATTTATGCTGCTGTAGCAGCGAGCATTTTCATTTAGTTGATAACACCATTTAATCCCTGACACACTTATTTCTTTGATGTTGTTGAACAGATGTCTGCTCTTGAGACCCTGAGTTGAGCCGACAGGGTAATTTTTTTAATAGCTTTTTATAATAGCAAAGTGTTCCAAGCATTGTTAGGGGACAACAGCATTCAATTTGCATGTCATACATATTTAGAGAACCTGACAAAGAAGAGAACAATCCGGTTTATACTTTCTTATTTTGGTTTCATCATATCTGATACCCCAGTTATATGGATGAACCCCTACTTGCCACCCATTGGGGAAGGCCAAAGGCTACCATATGCCTTATTTGGTAGAAATGAAAACACCAGCTGCTTCTTTTCACCCAAGAGCAATGCATTTCTAAAGGTGGATGTACTGGTGTTATAGCACACCAGTCATACTGGCTTCCAACTTCTCATTGCTGACTGAATATAAATGGTATTCCTATTGAGTCCAAAAACCGTGCAGTCATTTTTAATTTCTCGCTTCATTTGAGCCCCTTGTTAAGTCACTTACTAAGGCTGCCTACCATTTCTCTTAAAACTTGATGTCAAAGTGTTGTTAAACGGCGTCATAGTCTCACCCACTGATCATGGCAATGCCCTCTTAAATGGTCTCCCTGTTAAACTGTTCTTCAGTTCATTCACAATTTAGCAGTCCTCAGTTTTATGAAGTGCACTTTGTGCATCATCACAGTCTTCTGTATCAAGTATAAACTCCTTCTTCTAACTTTTAAAACCCTCAAGATTCTCCATAGTGTGTGTCAGGTCTTTCAGTGCTACTGTGTAAATCCCTAACGTAATCTCTTCTTAACCGTTCTATTCTCTCTTCTTCTGTTCTTCCCACTGCTTACTACTCTTCTTCAGAGTGTTAGGTGTGTTATACCTGAAATGGTGAAAGAAGAAAACTTGGTGTTTTGGAAGTCCTGACATTAATTTAATAGAAATATGGGAGCAGTTCATGTTAGGAAACCCACCATTTGGGAATTTGGGGCGTCTACAAACTTTCGTCTATGTAGTGCATGCATATTGCTCACAAAAAATAGGGGATATGGAATTATATATCAAATATGAATATGAAGCTATTTCTACAAAGCAGCATTTGATTTTATTTCATTAAACGAGATCATCAGAAAAGCAACTCAAAAGAACTCAAGTCAAAGAAAGTTTGATTATGCAAATGAGATGCAAACTAAATTATTATGATTGAGTAGCAAGTGATATATTCATCGGCGTGAACAGAAGCATGTCAAACTGGAAGAGAGTGCCCCCACATTGACTGTTCAGTGGAGTGTATAGTCACCCGAGTGCCAAAACACACTGACAGTGACGGGGCATAGACAGGATCAGACTGTCCAGCAGTTCTTATGGGATTATTTTTGTGAACAGTGTAATAATATAATAAATTATACAAGGATAATATTTGGCTGTCATTGTCTGTTACTTGTGGGTAAATAATAATGTTTTAAATTAGATATTGTAAAATATCTCATGATTATTTATATGTAATATTAATGAATCTTTAATGATTTACCAATTTGGTTGTATTTGCTGTACCTGCAGTTATTAGAAGTGACCAGGCTAATTTCATAACCTTCGTTTGTCTGTTTTCATATTAATGAAGTTGGTACATGCATCCGTTATAACCTTTATTAGCCTCAGGGTTCAGCGAATAGAACATAATGACCTTTGTTATATTGTAGTGCACTCTGTCAGATTAATGCCCCTGCTGAATAATGCATATTTTGTTTCCTCAGCTGGGTGATTTTCTCACTTCTTTGTTTTCCCTCATAGCTGAACTATTTCATTGACTACGATAATTGAACTGCTTTGATTTTTTTTTGTTTTTTACATTGTGTTTTAACCTCCATGAACGACACTTCTAAGCAAAGCATGCTAGTTACCCAGCTCTTACACTGACCTGTTTTTCAGCAGAAACTGTTCTCTGGGTTTGGTGGTGATTTTACACAGCACGCTGGTGGCTGTCAGAATTTCAGGCTATTATATGGAATGTTCTATGTGACAAGGTCCCTGTACTGGTGGCACACTTTCCCAGGCTGCTGAAGCTAATGGTGCCACCACTGTCCTCCATTTCACTCTCTATCTCTGGGCCACTCGATAATTATTGTAGGATGGGTGCCAGGGGTATGGAATAAAGGGTCAGCGAGTTTGTCATGCCGCTCAGCTTCCCAAAAGCAAAATGTCGCACTGGATTTGAGCACATGGCTTGATTCAGTGTCTTTCTTTTTTTTCTTTCAGGTCGCCCCTGAATCCCAGAGTGACTTCGGGGCCTACAACTGCTCTGCCACCAACGCCATCGGTGCAGACTCCAAGGAGTTCGTGCTGATCCAAGCAGGTCTGTAATGAAATGTTCAGGGAGAGATTATGATCTAATAAAGTGTTGATAGGCCGTCACGTTGATCAAAAGCTCTGCACAGGAGGAGATGTACACCTGCACAAAGGGTGTTTAGGAAATTTAAAATGTAATATCTATTAAGTCCTGTTCACACTAGCAACAAACTGACAGGCTGTCATTAATTCAGTGTGTAGATGTGTGACACATAGCCATTTCTTCTCAATTTTATGCAAATTGGTCTGATGCTTTAAAGTGACAAATCCCTTTAATCTCCTTGCCATCAGCTACATCAGCAGTGTTTGGCTTGAGTAAACAAGACAATAGCTTAGAAAACACCTGTCTAATATCATTTCCTATACAAGATTTAATAATTATACAGTACACAGTACACATTAATTATTCGTCCCTGCCAATTCCTATTAAACATGTACAAGCTCCACCCTCAACTGAAACCCCAGCAGCAACGATTTACTTTGACACTTGAAGTTTAGCTGGACTCCCATTTTCCTCAATCATAAATTTAGCTGGTTGGAAATGATTTGGAAACACACATCTCTAACAAGGCATATCGGCATATCAGCAAATATCTGCTGCACTGAAAGTACCCAAGAGCACGATAAGAATTCCATAATTCTTATTTGTAAGAAGTTTGGAACGCCCAGGACACCTTGGTAGAGAAGAACACCCCACCAAACTAATTAACAGCATCACAGCACTTCACCAATCTGGGCTTTATGGCAGAGTGGATGGCCAGAGAGAAGCCTCTACTCACTACAAGAAAAATGAAGTTTTTAGGGGCCTTTTGCTCCAACTCCAGGCAGGCATTCGTGTTTTTTTTTCCCTGAGGATGCTTTTATCTGGCCATTCTGCCACAAAGCCCAGATTGGTGAAATGCTGCGGTGATGGTTGATCAATCATAAGATAGTTTTTTTTTTTTTTCCGTAAGAAATAATGTAGATTCCTGTCAGTATAATGATGATTGAGGAACTGTGAGGAATGCATCAAATCATATTTGAAGTAACAGACATACGGTGTCTCAAAACTATAATTCTTGCTTTAGTGTTTCATTAGGCTTCACTTTTAAAGATGACCATAAATGCATGTGCAAAATAAAATAGCAGTGCAGTGCTTAATTTGAGCAATAGTTAGATGATATACAAGCGCTATTGTTCATTTTTAATCCATTGAGCAGGTTCTAACTGTTTTTCTTTTCGGTTGGCTGTTATCACTGACCCTTTAGACTATATTTGAAAAACTGAAAACACAGGAATTTTTACAACAGATTGTGCACTGAGCAGGAGCCATTGTGAGACTGATATGCTATATTTCTATCCTATATCCTATATTTTGGCTGGAAAGGGCATCTAAGTCACCCTCTCAACTTACACAATTTCTAAAAAGTGCTCTGAGTGCCAAAATAACAACGCGTGCTGAGACTTGCTTGGCAACCACTCAGTGCATGGTATAAACAGATTTCGGGTGACACAACCTTCTAATATGAATCAGAACCGTGTAACAGTAACAATAGCATTTTAGGTAAAGCTTGCATGTGGCAACTTTATGCTAAATCAGATCGGGCAGCCCTGCTTAATCAACATAATTTGTTGATTTACTAGAAGAAAATGGGGAAATCATTTAACAATGGTTTATTTATTTCTTGTTTCCCTATTTTGGTATGTTTTTCCAAGGTATCTCATGAAAAATGCAGTGATATGTCATATTTGATTTAAAATTCTATTCATTCAGAAAACTAGTAAAACACATTTTGGCCAGGATGGCCAAAGTCCCATGTAGGCATGTGCAAACTAGATTTATGAGAAAATGCTGGCATTGCTGTGAAGACTTTCCGTTTATGAGACTGGGCAAAGACTTTCAGTGGCCACACAACACTATTAACCGTTAAAGCCTCTCATTAAGTGTGCGTACAGTATTTTACAGTTAGTGGTTTAATGTCTTAAACCACCTCTAAATCCTTCCAAAGCATCAGGCAATTGGAAGGTAAATTACCCTCAAACAGAAGTGTTTTAGCTGCAGAATTAGAGAGTGTGATCATAGTTTTTGGGTTGAGGCTCAAGGGTAATAAACGCAGCGGGATTTTATTTTCAGGCTGCAGAGATGCTGCCAGCTTGGATATTTTTGTCAGTCTATAAAATGGGTCAGCCGTGAACTGGTGTGGGTGGCTCACAGATAATTATTTAGACTCTGGGCAATGGACGGTGTAGGAGTGACGCCCTTCCTCATCTGCTTCAGTACGGTCGCTATCCTCAATTTGCTCTATCGGCAGCTGCAGTGGAAAAACAGATGACGTTTATTATGCGGCCGACTCGCTCCGCAGTTTCTTTATCTGGAGAAAGGTTCTGCACTGTTGTTTTTACATAGAAGCGCTTTCCTTGCTCTGAGTCACCAATTTACTCTAATAAAAGTTCACTTCCAGGTCTGTTTTCTTGTCCATAGAAGATATTTTTATATGGATTTAGTCTCACTCCATGTAATATTGGACGCTAAAAAACAGCCTATGGCAAATATTCATTTTATTTGATACAATGCATAAGGTCTATTGAATGCAGTATATTATTAGAAAATCTATCATATATGATTACTGCATATTAAAACTGTTAAAGGACTAAGGTAATATATAATTAGAGTTACATAGAAATGCATGACCAAAAAAATTGATTATTATTAGGGTGAGCCAGAGGCACAAAGACAAGTGCAGATAAGGGAACAGAGCGCTTAGGGAAAAAAGGCTTGAACAAGGGTAAGGTATGAAGATGCTGGAACACTAGGAACGTTAGTAAATGCAGTGGTGTGCAAAAGTTTTAGGCCACCATAAGATTTGTTGGTTAAGCAATGGTATATTTCATAGCTTTTTTTTACCCTGTTCACATTTTTGACAAAAGATCATTCTAGATCAAGCTTATTCCAACTGTAGAAGAGTCAGCTTGCCATCGTGGTGAAACTGCCAGATGTTGCTATTGCTTAAGTGTAAGGGGAGACACAGTAAGTAGCCAAAAGATCCTGGTTTTCTGGTATTCTAATTTAAAAAACTACGAAATAATTATATATGGTGATAATATCATTGGTAAGCAATAGTATATTTAATCTAATGTTTAATATTTAATATAGTCTAATGTCTAATATTTTGCACAGTAATATAGGTGTAATGCTGTCTAATGTTAGGTATTGCTAATTGCTAGTCCAATCACACAAAGTTCCCCAACCTATCTTACATGTAGCATCTACACCATAAACAGTCGAACATATATGAACACACACACACACACACACACACACATATATATATATATATATAAGCTGATATCTGTGGCTGGAGATAGAGAAGTAAAAGTGGAAGGGAAAATGAAGTAAAGAGATGTCATTTTGAACATGACGGCACATTTTCAATACTTCTGCATTTTCATTTATGCAAAATTTCTACATGTTCATCATTGAAATTATTTATTTAAGATATGTTGAGTATATGTGGGTATATTTTATGCAGACGTACCATCAGCTCCCTCTATCGATCGTGTGGTCCCATACCCCAGCACAGCCATGGTGGAGTTTGAAGAGCCCGAGGCCAACGGGGGAGTCCCAGTTCTCAAGTACAAGGCTGAATGGAGAATGGAGACCCAGTTCTGGATGAGCAAAGTGTACGAGGCTAAGGATGGTGAGTGCCCGACACACACACACACACACACACACACACACACACACATATTAACCTGGCAAACATATGCCATACCTGTAGCTTATTAACACTATACTCGCATCTAACACTAACCTCAATAACCTAAAGCAGATCTTTTGTCTTATTTGTTTTTCAAAAGAAAGTTGCAGTTTCATAAAAAAAGCATTTCTTCATGGGCAACTGGCAAATGTCCAAACGAGGCAAAAAATGCCAAATCTCTCTATCCTTGTGTGGACTATATGTCCCCACGATGTAATATAAATCTGGTCCATACGCACACACACCTACACACACCTACCCACACATGTACACACACCACAGTTTTCTCAAATACTGGGGAGAAGGGACGAGGTCATTATAGAGGAAGATGAATTCTGTCTAGAGTGGCTTTTTATGTACCATCATGCTCCATCTGGACACCTCTTCCAGCTTATTGTCTCAAACCTAAACTACCATTAAAGAGCACAAAATGACCCCTGGTGCACAAAATGAAAGAATAACTACCCTACTGATTCAGTGTCATCATGACCAACTGATAATGCTGCAATCCCACGACCTCTGCCACATTAAATTGCTCAGATTGAATCTCCGACTTCTCTATTAGACTGAATTATTGTTCGTTCTGGGAATCATTGCCTCCTAGGGCTTCTGTGAGGTTTGATTCATTGTTACACTGCTCAAAAAATTTAGGGAATATTTCAAAATGAATACAAAGCGATAAAAAGGTATGCACCCAGTGCACCCATATGCACCGGACAATGGATATGCACCCAGACCAAATGAAATTGGCTACATCATGCTTATTTCCATTCTGTTACCTGCTGAACACTGTAGAACGTGTTGAATGTGGACTGATGTGCAGATGGACCTTCTGGTTCATAGTCCAGGACCTTAACCACCACAGATCCCACAAGAACTGCTGGACAGTCTGATCCTCTCCATGTCCCATCACTGTCGGTGCGTTTTGTCTTGGGTGACCGTACACCCTACTGAACAGTCAATGTGGGGGCACTCTCGTCCAGTTTAACATGCTTCTGTTCACCCCCATGAATATATCACTTACTACTCAATCATGATAACTGAGCAACTCATTTGTGTAATCGAACAACTTTCTTTGACTTTTCATTTGCCTTTCTGATAATCTTGTTCTGATAATCAATTCTTTTTTTAATTGCTTCGTATTCATTTTGAGCAGTGTGGTAAAAAAAAAGCATCACTAAAATTATTATTTTTTATGTAAATGATTAAAACTAGCCTAAAATGGGTCAATACAAAGCACAACAATAATTTAAATAGATTTTAGTCCAAAAATCACCTGCTAAAATGAACATTGGGTAAAAATTAGTATTTAGTATATAGTGTTTGTGTTTGTGCTTGCATTTACTTGGAAGTGGTAGAGGAACCCATCAAAGGTGTGATAGTGAGGGTCTCCAAAGACCACACAGGTGCTGGTTCGGGTGGGCTGACAATAGTAAGCTCCCTCTTGCTGCTCACATATCTCTAGCTGACCACACGGAGCTTCCTGGCACATAACTTCGTTGTCCAAATCCAGACATCTGCAGCGCTGAGAGCACTGGTCTGACAACCAGAACACTTCTCCACGTCGATAAAATCGCCCTTTATAGGAGGGGAGAGCCGGTACTGTTATTTAATAGATGAACAACATATACTGTACTGTGCCAAAGTCGTAGGCCACCATTAGATGTACAATTGTATTAGCAATGGTATTACACCTTACATAATTATTTATCGTCTCTTTATTAGAATACAAATAGAAAATGCTGAAAAAAATTGCCTGCCGTTTTTAAAAAACGGAACAAATCTGAACAGTTTTTGTTAGCTAGAGTGGCAATGTAAGCTCCCTTTACATCCGGGAGCTTCGCTGGGACGACCTTCTACAGTCTGACCAAGCTTCAGGAATGGTCTTTTTGGAAGAGTAGCACCAGTAAATACTTTTTTGGAAGGGGAATGGTGTGAAAACACGCCGCTGGATTGAAGATCAGTGGAAAAGAGTATTTTGGCATGACGAATCCAAGTTTAAAATATTTGGGTCCTGGTGTGGACAATATGTTACATATGATCATTATACCCTTGCTAAAAGAACAAATTTAATGCTGACCCAAAACTTTTGCCCCATGCTGTAATGATGTTGTAAAGCTTATATTAGGTTTAAAAAAAGACACTCAAAGAATACCAAACAGCATATCATTGTGGAGAACACACAGCTTGTTTGCTTTACCGTTATAACTGCAGCCATTGGCAGGATCGATTTGTTCCGTGTCAACACGGAAGAGCCAACGGCCAGGTACGTTGACATTCGTGGTCTGCTCAATGTTAATCACATCATTTGTGCGGGAACCTGGCAGGTTGAAGAAGTGACTCACATCTCCTCCATTGAAACCTGACTAGAAAGGTTAACAAAGTGCAAGACATCAGACCGAGGAACAGTGATATGTAAAAAAAAAACAAGTAAGCTTCGAAGGATGTTCAGGCGTTACCTGTGCAGTGGTCCCACCTAGGCCAGTAAGAGGATCTCCCCCACTAGCGGTTCCTGTGCTCCATGTGATTTCCCCAAAGTTGAACATGGTAAAGGATAGCACACCGTCTGAGATTAACACTGCCTGGAATGTATTCACCTGTGGCAAGGTCAAACAATTTCTTCATATAATCATAAAGTATGTGTACTACAGTAGCACTACCACTAGGCAGAGATTTAGTTCTGTTCGGTTTGCTTACCGGTGTTGTCTGACTGCCTCCGTAGAAGGTGACCTGGTTCCACGTGGCGATGAAAACCCAGGTGGCAGTAAACGATGGCATGTTTTTGATATACTTCCTGACATCCTGCGTGGCTCTCTCCAGGATCTCTGGCTCTGTGGTCTCACGGTAGTAGATGTCCCCTCGAATGCCGTTGTGCACATCGGCCCAAAGGGGAGCAATAAAGGACCGACTGTCGCTGAGAGGGAACGCCTCGGGGGTAAACTGGCTCACCTGAACGTTGAAGGAGATCACTCCATTGTTGTTTACCTGTGTGGTAGGAGGCATCGTTACACAACAGGTATCAACTGGTTGTTGGTGAATGATTACAGAAGGATTGAAAATAACATTTTTTCTACTTACATATAGGGAGCGGTAGGGGATGTTGAAAAAGACGAATGGAATTAGTAGAGTAATTTCTGTTGAACTACCGTCATCCATCTTCGGGGTTTCTAAATCCCTATAGGCTGGTCCAGACGGGTAGAGGGTATCCTGAGAAAAAGCTAAGCACACAAATGGGACCAAGTTAAATCCAAGTCAAAGTCAGCTTTATTTCTATGGTGCTTTTTATAATGGAGAATTGCCTGTTAAAATTGTATGTTATCTTCTAATATCTAAGGCAAATACGAAATTGAGCAAGCCTAGGTCAACAGTGGAAAGGGAAATTACCCTCAAACATTGGGAGGACCAAAGCTCAAAAAGGGACCCAACCTTCTTGGGCAGGATAGGTGATGTATGTAAGAATTAAAGTCATAAATACTAGAATTAAACTGACGGCGGTAATTAAAGCAAAGAGTGACTATAAAATCCTTGAACCAGAGAACTAATCGCTTTTCCTACCGTGATATTCTAGGTTTTAATTTGTATTTATTTTCAGGGTTGCATTTTACTTGAATCTTGAACATTATATCATTAATGTGTAAATAAAGCTGGAAAAGGTTTTTGATTTCGGGCTGCGAGAAGAATTAGGATTTTCCATAGACACTGTACATTTACTGGACACTTTATTAGGTACACCTCCTTGTTTCTACACTTATTGTGCATTTCACCAGTTATTCTAACCACATAAATGGATGTTTAGTTCTACAATTACAGATTGTATGCAGTTTCTATACATACTTGTAATGGTCAGGACCCCCACATATCAGGCACTATGTGGGTTGGGGATCCTTCTTAGTACTGATGTGGTGATGATGTGGTAGTGTGAGTTGTGCTGTGCCAAAACATTTAAGCAAGTTAAACTGCGTATTACTATTCATGAAACATAAGACTTGATATGATACGAGTGGATCAGACACAGCAGTACAGCTGGAGTTTTTAAAAACCTCAGTGTCTCTGCTGACAATAGTCCAACTACACCCGTGATTGCTACTGGCTATGTGAACTGGAAAAAAGAATCAATAACATTATCTTGGACAAAAAAATGCGTTTACTGACTTTTTCCAAGAGAAATAAAATACAAAATACATGCAGGCACAACTATTCTTCTACCACTGAAAAAGGCTGGTCATGTAACCCGATGTACTTAATTATTTTTTGGGTTATTTGCTTAACTTTCTGACTGTCACGTTCATATGGGCGAGTGTTTGCACGTGTGGGCCGAGTTAACTTCCGTCTGACTGTTGCTGCTCCGGGTGCCTTCTTTTTATTCTCTGCAGTGAGCCTCGAAAACTCACCATACTCCACCGTGTTTGTTCTTTAAATGACGTATTAAATTAGTTGTGTTGAAGCAGTTTAATGTGCTTCCCCTGCGAGCTATTTTTTCGTTGCATGTGTTGCAGGATGCAAACTTTACAACACTTTCACAGACCGTGTAAAAGTTCCACACAGCAGTGTAAGGAAAAGGGGCTACTGGGCACACAGGGCTACTGCAGGTTGCAAAGTACAGGTGATCGATTTTCGCGCTTGGCAATGAAAGATCGCATGCTTTGTCACAGCAATTAGCAGATAATGATCAGAACATCACTAATTTATATGTATGGGTAGCACCACTGCCTCACGGCAATAAGCTCTCGGGCTCAATCCTAGGATGGATTGGTCTGGGTCCTTCTGTGTGGAGTCTGCACGTCGCCCCCATGCCTGCGTGGGTTTACTCCGGGTACTCTGGTTTCCTCCCACAGTCCAAAGACATGCTTCAGGTTTACTGGTGTCTGTAAAAGTGGCCCTTAGTGTGTGACTGTGTGTATGACTGTGTGTGTGTGTGTGTGCCCTATGAAAAATTGGGTTGTTCCTGCCCCTTGTGCCCAGAGTGTGGGCACCGGCTGGCCCACGACCCCGTGTGGATTAGGCGGATGGATGGATGCATGGATTTTATTGTCAATACATTATGTAATGAATTTTGGTAAAACAAGCCTGAGCAGGATGACTCACCTCCTCCCGGAGCAAGAGCGCTGAAAAGCTGGAGCAGAGACACTAAAGTGCTTGTTTTGACCATCCTAAAGACCTAAAGCACAAATATATCATTTAGACTCACAAGTCACCAACATCCCGCACTTTTTAAAGGCTATGGCGATAGCAACATATCGAATTTATCAATAATGAACATCAGAAATGACCTTAAATAGAACATGTAAATTGAACCATCAACTGCATATACAAGGACATTAAAAAGGCAAATAAGACCTAGTACAGCCCCTCTAATCTTGCCTGGTTTTAAGAGCAGTCTCCCAGCTATCCCTGGGGACCCTCCCATACTTTTTCCCTCGCCATGGTGGGCCTGTTGGACCTTTGCTGAAAAGGTCCCATTATGTGATAGGGAACAATGCGCAGGGATCACGTTCACCAGAACTACTGTGTGAGTGGCCTACGGAGGAGCAGTTCGAGGCCTCTACATTGCCAGCGAGCCTGTGGCTGGGAGTCAAACCCACTGCTCTCCCTCATCTGGAGGGTCTATTACCTTGTGTTTGTGTGGCATGTCTCATCAGCTTCAGAGAGGGAGACGTGAGCGGGAAGCTAATGGGTCTAATTGTAAGGGTTTGAGTTGCCGTCGTCTTTCTAACAAGCCTGAAGTTTGAGTTTCAGCTCCCTCGAGTTTGAAACATTTACCCCAAAGGAACATTTTTTAGATTTCTCAAGATGTGTTATAAGAAATCTTTAGTAAGAAAATACAACCAGCATATAATTTGGAGAAACAGTTTACCAGCATTCCTAGCACATTAGTGCATTATGACCCAAACGTCACTTCAACATAAATTCATAATTAAGACTAGAATAATTGTATAATTATAAGTACTGATAATCATATCTCAACTGAGCTAGACTTTTTACTGGATGTTTTGTTATAGTTAAATTGATTCGTAGTTTAATACCAGGACAGAAAGTCGCAATGAAACGCTTTCACCTGCACCTTTATATTAAAACCAAACATGGAGATAATCTCTTCTGGAAGCGTTTGGCTCTAATGATAACACAGCACAGAAAGATAATAAATGAAACATGGAAAGCAAAAATGACCATGTTATAGGAACATAAAATGTTTCACACATGGGACGCATTTAACAATTGTTTGCAATTAACACAAAAACTCAGATTCATCTCAAACCCAACATGTAACATGTTCATATATATATATATATATATATATCCCACACCTTCTGGTCCAGAGTCCAGTACCTTAACCCATTGTCAAGAATTTTAAATGCTTCAAACCAGATCTTATTTTCCTTTATTTAATATCGCTTCACCTAAAGGAACCTTACCTTTCCGAGAGAGAAGTGTGAGTAGTGTAGTTGTTCATAACTAACCTTGTTTGAAGCTGTTATCTATTTTACATTAGAAACCTAAGGATCAGATAACTCTCTGAGTTAATTCTGTAGTTAAGTCATATTTGTTGTAAACATACTTTTTCATGACAAGAAATAATACTCAGCTCTTCTAATTTGCTTTCCTTTTGTCACTTTGGATTTTTCATAAAAAAACGAGCCTATATGCTCATAAAAAAGTTCATTAAAAGTTCATTACACCAACCTGCTGACATACCACGCACTGGAAATCAAAATTAGGCTCTAATAATAAGCTAATATCAGTGTTGCATTCAATGTTTACAGCATTGTTAGAGATATTTTAACAAGCACATAGCTTGTACCATCTGTAACTAGCTGAAGTGGGTATTTCCATTGACCTTATGGTAACAGCACAGGATTTCAAGGAACCAAGACTTCAGTGACCACCTGCCAGTACAACAAGACTGGAGCTTTGACTCTCCAGCTTTGACTGAAAGACTATGAAAAAGTGCTTGATTTTGGCCCCATGTGGATATTATGGCTAAATTCACAGTGCAGGCAAAGCGGCTGAAACCTGATTTTTTTAACACTATCTGTTTAATGTGACTCTATCTGAACAGTTCACACTTTGAAACTGTCAAGTATGTGCAAAAGAGCATCGCTTATCCAGAGGTAAACAGCAACGGCGCTTCTTTAATTAAAAAGAGTGTGTCATTCTGCCACGGCCACTTCTTTGGTTTGCGTCATTAGTATCTTTAAACTTAACTCTTAAGCTTTTTATTTTCCTTTGACGTACAGCCATGTCCTGTTGTGGCCCTGTTTGGGTGTTTATTTCCTCAAACAAAGAGCGGTTGTGATATATGCTTTGTCATTTTGATTTCCCAGAGACATCACAATCAAGTATTCATGATTGTTGTCATTTTCCCATTTATGGAAGCTTTCTTAGTCAGGTCGTATGGCCACAAACTGGACAGATAGGTATCTGATCTTGGCCCACATAAAGTGTCTCAGGTTAGATTTGAGTGTCCACACAGTTCTGAACAAATCGGAGTCATGCTAAGGCGAAAATGGCCCATTGCAAAGTTGTAAAGCGAACGTAGCCTATGTATGTAAATGCCAAGAGGCTTTAAATTGCAAAGATTGAATAACAGTACGTTAGTTGGTCCTAAAGTACTTCAGGTATGATTGGTGGAGCTTAGTACAGGATGTTTTCTCCATTGTGCAGTTACCACTGTGGATTACATAGGTCCTTCTTCTCATTCAATATGATTCAAAAGGAATTTAAGCTGATAAGAATGTTGAAAATTTGCAGTCAAAAAACATTCCAGAGCATTTTGCTGTATTTTGCTGTATTTTTCAAACCAAAAGTCATATTGTTTTACATTTACAGCATTTCACAGACACCCTAATCCAGAGTGACTTACAACTGATACAGTCTTATAATTTAAGGAATCGTGGTTTAAAAGCATTTCTTAAGGACCCAACTGTGATGGCTTTGGCATAGGTGGGATTTGAACCCTGGGTCATCAGGTTTAAAGTCCAGTGCCTTAACTATTAGGCTAGCGTGGTCCACAGTTCATTTTTATGGAACCGCTGTAACAGCTTTCATTTTTAACTTTATATTAAACTGCACCCTGTAGACGCGACAATAATTGTATGGGTTTTGAGCATATCTATAAAACTATCCTGACTCCATACTAATAACCATCTCATAACAGCAGATTAATCAAACAAACAGCTAAAGTGGTCTCAGGTGTTGTGTTTTTTTCCTTTCAATAGACTTTTCATCTCAGTAAGTAATTTTGACTGGGTGTACATTTCTAATTGTGGAGCTTCAACAAAATATGTCACTGAAAATACATAATTCCATATTATACTGCACTTTGGTTATTCACCTCTAGTTTTTGAACTTATGTGTTAATCTGATAAATCAAATTTCCTGAAAAAACGCATGGTCAAGCAGTGCAGACTAAAACAGTGTTCAGGTGATCACATTTTAGTAATTTTACAGTTAACCTCAGAGAGATGCCAATGTTCTCAAGTGAGCCATGTGCCAACTCCTTCCATTACTAACGAATACAAATCCTGAACTTGCAGCATAACTGAAACCTAGTCTTCCAGAAAAAGTGTGCTGTTTGGACTGTATGTTCCTGTTGAATGTCCTCTGTTTTAAACCCACATTTGTACAAATTGGGATTTGGTGGCCAAGATAGGGAGAAATTCCAAATTCATCGATGGGTATATGGGATTCCGTTGGCTGACCCCATGAGAAACTGATCTTTACTCAGCTGTCTCCTTTGATGACAAGTTAAGATTGACAGAAATGCCAAAGACAGATTTTATCTAAATCACTGTGCTCCTTATTGGAGCAGATAAAGCTGATGATTTGCATATTCACGCAATAAGTGTGATCCCAGACACCAGAGAGGCAGGGGCACACACAGCTGCTCAACATCTCATATTAGAATCACTCTACTCTTAACTAGTTAATATTCGTCAATATTTAATAGGACAAAAATGAGTTGCCTACTCACCTGCCTCGAGAAGACAGAAGCCCAGCACCTCACCTGTAGCATCAGCTTTCCAGTCCCATCCAACTTGATATCATCCAGCTACAGCAATGGATGGGCTCTGAACTGGGACAGGGGAAAGGGAACGGGAGGGGGAATGCACCCAAGAAAGCCTTCCTAAATCCCCCTCACGCAAGAGCACACTGTAGGTCCAACTATGCACGATTAAAGGAGAGAAAACCAGCAACGCAGCCCTAATCCAAGCCTGTAATACCTTTAGAATTGAAATCAGGGAGGCTGAGATGCTGATCTCAAGATGACAGGAAGGAGGTATATGTGATTGTGTGAGTCCCTATGCTGCAGAAGAAGACACGGGGGCAGACAGTACCGTTTGCACTACAGATAGTGTTAAAGTTAATCTGAGATCTTTTTAGGGTAAGGGGGGAGATAGAAGGTGGAGGGTGTGGAGAAAGGGGTAAGAATAAACAAGGAGAGCAAGAGCAGTGGTGCATGTAGAAAGGTGTGTTGGGATTGGGTGCAAGTTAACCAATGATGGTTAGATGTAAGAAAGTGAATAAGGAATATGGAAAAAAAAAGGGTTCCTTAAGGACCAGTGGTACTTTTAAACCTGAGGGACCAGATAAGGGAAAGATTCACTGTCATAGGGTCAGTGCAGTCTAAACTACCTCCCATTCTCCATATAATGTAGGTCAGTGTTCTTTAAAATAGCCAGTGTATGTTCAGTACTGCCAGTGGTTTTCTTTTTGAATTGTACGTTTTCAATGCAAGACTACAGACATCTGGAACAAAACTTGGGATTGGGAATATTCAAATGCACCGCACAAATGTCTCAGCCCTCACTATTCCAGTACCAAGGACAAAAATGAAGACAAACGCATCAACCAATTATCATAAAAAATCAGCACATATTTCAAAATGAAATATCCCATAATGAAATATCCCCTGATTTTTGTGAGCAGTGTACTTGGAGCATAGAAACCGATACTACAGTAATTCACATTCTGCTTTAATAAGCATCGACATGCATCAGAATGACTGGGAAATCCTTTGATAAATAAAAAAGAGAAAGGCATCATGTTCTACATGATTACTTACAAAAATCCATCCATCGATCTTTTGTTGTAATTTAATTAAATATCATGATGAACATTGTGCTTTTTTCTGACCCAAAGGCAGTCTTTATCATTAGCAATTAAAACCTAATTATTGACTTATTCCCCAGTCACTTCCTAATTATGTTATAATAAATTATAATAATTTAACAAAACGACTATTCCATTGGATGGAAACCTTCGGGTTCAAACTTTAGGGTTCACGAAACCGCCAATTTATCCTGGTCAGGGCCACAGGGATCTTGATCCTATGCAGGATTTCACTGGGTGGATACAAAGATAGACTCTGGACAGAGTACCAGTCCCTTGCAGAGTTACAAAAATTGTTAAAAGCCCAAACTAGGATTTGAACCCAGGTTCTCAGGAACTGCAGGGTCCACCATCTGGGTCTTACTAAGCCACGGCATGGTTTTAATGGTAATATATTTTATTAGCATATTTTAATATAGAATGATCAAGTGATTAAATGTGAAGGTATAATGTGGCCTAACCTTTGTCTATAGGAACTGCATCCTGTTTAGCTTCCCAGCACAAATGTTTAATCCATTTACATAAAATAAATTCTACATTAATGTCATTTAGCACCCTTATCCAGAGCAACTTACAATTAATACAGTCTTACAATCCAAGCAATTTTAGGTTAAGGGCCATGCTCAGAGACCCAACTGTGGTAGCTTGGCAGAGGTGAGATTTGAACCCTGGATCCTCTGGTCCATAGTCCAGTACCTTAACGGCTAGGCTACCACAAGGTTCTTATACTTACAATTCAAATTAATTGTAAGTATAAGAACATTTACTTGAGTCACTTGGGATATTCAATGGAAGTACGTGAGCACGGGAAAGATTTGTTTGTGAGAGATGCCTAAGTGCTCCTCCTCCTGTTTGCTTGATCCCCTACACTAATTAAGGACAACTCTAGTTGCAAGGCCAGGTCAGACACCAAGGGAGCTGATTTCCATAGATCTGGTGCTGAGATAGAACAAAAAGGCGGGGAAATAGCTGGTAAATCCACGGCGATAGAGTCTGGGAAGGAGATGGGACCAAGATGGGATTCAGAAGCAGCTTTGTTCATAGAGGGACAGTGGAAGTAATCAGAGACCTGAAATGGGCTGGACGTGTGAAAATCTTCTGGACAGAAGGCCAAACTTGGATTCACTACGACCAACGTAGGAGTCCCAGAGGAGGATTCTTTTACACCTTGTTGCCTTGTTGTGTAAATGCACCCATACTCTTAACCGATTCATGCCAGGAGAGAGAAAAGATGATAAAGAGCACAATACGATCCCAGCAAAGTGAACTTGAATCTGGACTCATTCGGAACTGGTGTAGATAGATAAGACAAGGGTGGGAGAAGAAGCGAGGGCACGAGAGGCTAAGAACGTGATTCCTATCCTCTTGCAATCTTGCCTTCCTTTAGATGTAATGAGTTTGCTAATGCGACATATCTGTCCGTGTCTTTCTCTCCATCTTCCTCTCGTTCCAGAACATTAACTTAGCGATTGTGTAATAGGTCAGCTCAACCCAGCTGACTCTGTGTTGCCTGAACCAGATTCCGTCCCACAAAGCACGGTTTGTGACGTACTTGCCGATAAGAACTAACTCTTTGGGTGTAAGAGTCAAGTGTCTGATAAATGCAATCACAAGTCAGCAGCCCCATCAACCACATGCTAACCAAAGCTGCCAGATCAAAATCATCCTGACTCAGAAGCCCTTTCCATGGGAAAGGAGCTTGGTGCATTTAAGGACAACAGTGCTGACAGAAGTGGGAAACACACCAGGCCTGAGATGGGGGGAGATGGGGTAAAGGTCTTAGTCAAAGGATCCACAGCTAAATATTCCGAAATATATTTTCATCCTCCTCCATATCCGTCCATTTCTACTCTTAGTTTTTTTTTCTTCCATTTTGTTCACAACATCAAGTCCTGTTCAAGTAACTTAAACCTCGCTGAAAATTTACTCTCGCTCCTCTGGCCACACAATGAGCCTCCTTCAGCCATTCTTGCCCTTCACCAGCTTTGTGGTGTTTAGGGTAGATCAAGCTACCAGCAGTCCAGGCAGAACATGCTGCTTTTGGTACAGGGCAAGGCATGAAAAGCTTTCTTGAAGCCCCCTCCATTTCAAAAACACACCAACTCCCACAGTCAGCATCCTCTGTGACCTTTTCTTTGTGAACAGCCCTCGCTTTCATGGCCTGGTAACCGCTTGTCTGACTCTTACACTTGATATGCCTCTAAATCACCATGCTGTCTGACGGTGAACTTTGACCACTGCTTTACTCAGGAAAGCTTTTAAATCCAGTAAGGAGGTGGAGGTTCTTAATGTGTCTTAATGAATGGTGCAAGTGTGTTATGTTTGCCAGATTTAGCACGCTTAGCTCTCGCATGTAGGCGTGACCGGGCAAGACCAACCCCTCTTAGCACCTTGGCTTGGTGACACCAATTAAACTTGATTATTTTTTTGAGCCAAACACTTGTAGTGATCTGGGAAGCAGGTGTACTGGAGGGAATCCAGCTGGATGCTAGTTCTCACTTGGGCTCTGGGGTAAGGTCTGCACTGTGGCTAATTAAAAAAAATGTTAGTAGATGTTTAGAGAAATAACCTGTACAAACAAAACTTTGGACGTCTTTGAAATGCTTAATAGAAGCTAATACAATATGTATTTTGTAAGGAACCCCTTGCACCTCAGCACAGCCATATATCAATTTTACTTATACAGTTTTTATCTGGTTGCATGTCAGTGATTACAGTAAATT